>BGPR01029708.1:0-19115 GCA_013235015.1 Araneus ventricosus | reverse complement strand
AAAAAACATGCGGAGTTTGAAATTTTCAATTTAATACACAATTTCTACAACATATAATTGCTAAGTGTATATCTCGACTAATAAAAAAGGAGAATGTGTGTGTGAGTATGTCTGAGTTTTGGATCTCTACAGATCCGATCGCTGGACCTAGAGCTACAAAATTTGGCACAAAAATACGTACTTTGGAGAGTAGTAATGTGCACCTCGGAGCGCTTTGTTTTGAAATTTTAATTAATTAAAAATTAAGCGAAATTTTAGCGTTTTTCCTTAATAACTTCAGAAAATGTTACAATACAAAACTCAGTCTTAAACCATTTGGAAGCGCAAAAAATAACCTTTCCAATGATATCAGTTAAGTTGTCGTACAGTGTTTTCTCGAATTTTAATAAATTTTTAAAAATATTTTTTGGCATAATTTACAACAATACTTCTCATTTTTTCAACGCAACTCAAACCGTTTTCATTGTTTAAACAAATATTAAATTGAATATTTCTCTTTCATTGTTGTAATCTGAGATAATATCATGATACATTTTGCTTTCATATTTTATTTCATCAAAATTTTTGTGAAATGAGTAAATCAAACTCTCCGAGATATTACTTTGCTTACATTAAGAAATATCTATCCTATTAAAATTCGAAGGTAAACAAACGTATGTATGTATGTCCTTCTATCTTCTCACGAACCGCCGAACGGAGAAGCGCGCGGAAAGTACCAAAAGATGGGGAATAATTCAAGGAATCCGTTTCGGCCATTTAAATATCGAAATTTTAATTAGTGAAAAAGATATTAATTAAAAACTAATTTACAACAATACTTTTCATTGTTTCGGATACTTTATAACAATACTTTTCATTGTTGCTGCGCAATTCAAAATACTTTTTATTGTTGAAGTTGTTTACTTTAAAGAACATTGTTACAACAACAATGTTACATGGAATAACGTCAAAAGTTTCAATAATTAAACTACATTAACATAAAAAATGACGCTGACAGAAAAAAAGACAGAGAAATTTGTTTCTCCAAGTGAATACTTGGTATTTATTAACTGTACCACTTGAATAGTTGATTAATACGGAGTGTAATTTTCAACCATCCTTATAAGTTAATGCGAAATTATTACAATACTGATTGCGTTTGTTTTGGAATTGATCTACTATTGTAACTAATACTATTGTACAAATGCAACAAAAAGTAAAATAAGTCCAGCAAATGTTATTAATTCGGGTCATTTGACTCTTAAGCTAACCTAAGCCCTTAACATTATTGATAATAACTTCTTTGCACAGACGGATGGTTGGTGGTGGTGGAGGAGGATATGTCGATATGGGGTACACGAAAATATAGAAATTAATAATGGGATACGCCAGGAAATAAAGATTGGGAACCCATGAGATAGACCATTCATTTCGCCATACAAGGTATAATTTTTTTTACAAAATAAAAAATTTTTGTATTTTTTAAAATTGTCGCTTTTGACGCGTTTTCGATTTTGACGGAAATGTTTCAACCGCTCTTTTCTTCTTATTTATTTAAGAGAGAATGTTGGGCATGTATCACTTTACCTTCTTCTTTCCGCCAGTGAATAACGCATTATTCGAGATAGCCTGTGCAACGCCGGGCCACGCAGCTAGTATATCATACTAGCTGTTATGCCCGGCGTTGCTCGGGATTAAAATACTTTCATGTCTAATATTTTTGATGTAAAAAACTACTTTTCTATACAAAATTACAATACCCAAAATTTCTTTTATCGTCTGAGATGTTTTTTTTAAATAAAATGAGAACATCCTTTGAACCAGACGATTTTTGAAAACCGCCGATAGCTAATTTTCTCTATAAGTTATTAATGTTTATTGCATAGGTACTTCAAATTTTGTTCATAAATCTCGCAGTATAAGAAAGATTTTAACGGATGCTTTGGGACAATTACATAGTAAATTTTTCATTCAGAAAACGCGTTAGAATAAATATGAATAAAAGAAATTAAATTTCGTCTTCATCCAAAATTCTTCTAATGTGATCTAGCAACAGTTCTTATGTATTCTTGTTCTTCACCAATAAAAACAGTGTTATAAATTGTAAATTTTATACAAAATTTAATTTTTGAAAAATTCTTAAAGTGACGCAACGGATTGAATGGAAATGAAAGTTGTGTCATGAAAAGTTAATTTTTTAAACTTTCATTATGTGTAAAAATAGCTTTTGTGATATAATACATATATTCGAAAAATATCAAGGAAAAAGCCAAAATCTTGCTTAATTTCCAATTCACTGAAATTTTAATAAGATTTGGGGCTTTTAAAAGTTGACGGTTGACTCTCTTTTTCTATAAAATATATTTATAAAAATAAGCAAACATTTTAGAAATAAAAGTAAATTAGTTCAAAGCCAAACCGTTGCCAAGCTACGGAGTAGTAATAAATTTGCGTTATTTCAAAATCGTCTGTACGTAATTAACAATTATTAAATTTTAAAAAATTAATAAAAATTGAAGGAAAAATGTCATGGATATAACATTGGTATCACTGAAAAGGTACAATTTCGACCTTTAAGATGATATAAAAATTTTCTTTGAAGGACAATTTGCCCCGAAGTTGCGGCGGAAAAACTGTTTCAGTTAATTTCTAATTAACTGACTATTTAATTAACTTTTGGACTTAGAAAAGTTCATAAGTGTCTTCCTCTTGTCTTAAATAATAAGTGTGCAAAATTTTTTTGAAAACAGTCCATTGGTTTAGGAGGAGATGTGGAACATAGACACAATTACTTTTATTTTTATTAAGATTGATAATCAAACATATAAAAATACTTTAAAAAGTTTAATTCAATATTTTGCCGTTTTATACATTCAGAGAATAAGAACGCATACAACTGTTAATAAAGTTCTCATCTTGCAAGGGCAAGTCTTACTGGGGCAAGTTAAAACTTCTGCTTATTTTTTTAAATGGCAAAAACAACTTTGATTATGTTAAAAAAATATTATCCATTTAGGTGCAACACAACAGAAGGTCAATCTAATAATGGATGCAAAGAAAATTTTAATAAAAATCCTAATTTATTAAAAATGTTAACTCTTCGACATCTTACCCCTGTCTTCCCTATAAGATGAAACGTTCTATGTATTTTTTAAATGACAAAATAACTATTATCATACTACAATAAAAAAATTTCCACATATATACAACAAAATAAATAGTCATTATAATAATATTAAAAAGAAACAAAAATGTACCTGCAAAAAAATTAATAACTCATGATCTTATAGGAAGATGAACAATGTTAACAGTTAAGTATTTATTAAATTATTTCTGCTGATTGAATTATTTTGATTTGATATCTCTGATTTAAATGTATCAATGATTTATTTCATTTAAAGAAAGTGCAGTTTTATTTTATGAAGTAAAGTTCCATTTCATTTGAATATTTGAAAATAAGAATTTTAAAAATGTATTGTAACAAAGTAGCCAAATAACAATTATGATTTAGGGGAGCTGTAACAAAACGATGATTTAGGGTGCAGGTGGAATTTAACACAACGTTCTTCGACTAGTGTCAACCGTCTGAGGAATGACAATGCTTCTCTATGCAGGTGTGTTATAACAAAGCTTGGAGGGACAGAAGCGCCAAAAGCGTCCGCAGACGCGACGATAATTGCTGGAGACCAGACAGGACCACAGGGTTCTTAAAAAAGCGTTGATTGACAACGTCGCCTACATGAAGGGAATTGGTCAATTCAAAGTAACGAAGCGTGGATTTGATGGATGAGGGATAACATTTACCTTTGTAGGAAGAGTGCTAACGAGGGAGACATAAATGTGGGACTTTTTGCAGGTGGTAGAAAGGAATGTCGTCTTGCTAATGAGGAGATCCGGATCAGTACATAAAACGGGCGGATTTCGTTTGTCGGGAGGAGGGGAGAGTTGGACTTCACCTACGCTGGTGAGCGTCAGGTTTGCTTCGAATCGAGACTCGGAGTATTCCCATCAGGGATTGCGAGTTCTGATATTTACGGATAGACCCGGTCCTAGGGCTCATCTCGTCGGAGTTTACTTAGAACTCCGGGACTTATTTGATTTTTCCAGCGCAGTGCAGGTTGGTTTCGCGAAGTTAATTAATTACTCGACCAGAATTACAGTTCCTCCCTTCGAGGTCATTTTTATTGATTTTTTGTACATAAGCATTCTAATCTAGAAAATGTATATTACAAATTTATGTATATAATTTAGCTGTAAATAAATTCGGAAAAACTATTCATTGTCTGAAATCGCGTCGAATTTGCTCAGCCATTAAACCGTGGCCATCGGCCGTGACGTTACAGTATGAACTTGCATAGATGAGAAAAGTCATAGGGGTTTCAGAACTTCTAAATAACGAAATATATTAATAAAATAGATTCAAGATTTGATTATAAGTTATATTCGTATACTGTCAACATTCCTAAAGAATACTTAGATTAGTTAACTTAAGCGTAGAAAGAAATTAAAAGTTTTGATAATGAAAATATTGATGGTGAAAATGAATTTGAATTAGAAATTCAGTCTGCTGTCTAATATAGTTGGAAGTTTATTATTTGTAGTTCCAGAATTTCGGCAAAGTTCAAGATTCTTCAAAAAAAATGGAACGCCAGTAGTAATAGCCCCCAAATGTCGTACACAATAGAATCCCCCCTCGTGTAGTGTTTTAAGAAGCGGGTTCATTTCCCTCCTTCCCCTCCTCTCATAATAGAAAAGGTTTCGCTACTTCCCCACCCTCCAGCGAAACATACAGGAACAACTTCTTTCATATATTGTTGATCATTTAATGCGCCTGTTTATTTATTTTTTTCTGTAGGGACTTCCTAACAAGCCGTGATGACTGCAAATTTATTCTATCCCATCATCAAATCTATTCTATCCCATCCGTTGTTACTGAAATGGCAACGTTGTTTTAACATTCCAGGGGGGACGTCAAATTTTAATACCAACAGGATTTTTTATGCCCTGTTCTCACATTCGGAGTTAAACCTGTCTGAAGATCAATTCTATTCCTTCATGCGTCCATTCTCTTGAGGATTGAATGGGTTTGTCTGAGTTTCAAGGTGAATTCATGCTGTTTTATGCTTCTATAGTAACAATTACGACGCGCGCCCGCTCATGTAGTTATAAATTCTTCAACTCTTAATGTTTCAGTTTGATAATTATATATCCAGTGCGCATTACAGCGATATAATATTTCATTTTACATTGTCAAAAATATTTAATATGTAATATGCCTGCCAATAATCCACCAAGTCGGAACCTATCACGAAGCGACGGGAAGTTATCCCTGCAGAGCAATATTCGACTGTTTTGGAAGAGTTAAGCAAGAAAATACCAGCCGAGGACGAATCGTTTGTATTACATCTCGATGGAGAAGTGACTGAGTGCAGTAACCAAGAAAGTGATTTGGAGATTGACATGGAAGACAATCCAGTTCAGGAAGAATTTAGAGACTCAAACTCGAACACAAATGTTTGTATCATCCATCCATTCACTCTCTAATCTTATTATGCCATAAAAGTTAAAAAATGTGATTAATAAAATAATCTAAGAGTTGCGAGAAACGAGATGGCGCATAGAGTGCGCCAAACCTGATCTGAGTGTTCTAAAAAGTTTCCGGTCCGCAAAGGGTTAAACATGAAAGTTTGATTGTATTAAAAATTTTTCTTCTGATATCAAATGTGAAAAGTAATTTTATTATGTGTGATGTTAAGAATTTTTTTTTCTCATTCTATTGAAACAAATATTATTTTCCTGTATAAGAACTTGAGAATAATGAACATGATTTTTATAATCGAAGAAAATAAAATTGTGATTAACTTGAATAATTTTATAAATGAAAGTTAATTTTAATACAAAATTTTCTTCTGATATGAAAGATGAAGAGTAATTCTACTACATGTACGATGATAAGAATTTAAGTAGCAATAAATGCATGACAAATAAATTTCAAAATAAAATTTTTAGTTGAAAAAAAATCCATTGATTTTTCTAGCATACATACGTTTAGAAGTTTTTCTTATCGTTACATCATTTTTGTTTTGAAACTTTTTTTGTTGATTACAAAAATTGGTGAAATGCTCATCTCTTTAACGCAGCATAAAACTCATTGAATCCTGTGGGAATTTTTTTTTCTATTCCTGAGTTAATCTGCTATGAGACATACGATATTAGTTCGAGACAGGCGCTGTCCTTTGTACATAATTTCACCTTCAGAAAGTCCATGTTAATTTGGAATTATTGGCTTTCATGAAATCCAAAATTTTCTGTACGGAGTCGAAATATTGCAATGGTGCTGCATTGTATATTTCAGTTGTTACTGCATCTTCTTCTGGCACAGTTTCAGACTCTTGATTTTCAGGAATTACTGTTTCTTGGTTTTTATTTGCTTCTGTCTTTTCCTCTTCAGGGTGCTGAATTTTGTCAAACTTTTGACGAACCTGTAAATACCGAATCGCTTTCTCATTTTCAATCAAGTCCTTCTTCAATAGAATTTGTTCCATTTGGGAATATAAGTCTGATAAATAGTCCACTAATTCAGCCCTATCTTCGGGCACTAATATCATTTTCTTACTTTACACTATGGATAAGAGAACTGATCGCTGATATCTCATCTGGTAACAGAATCGATGAAAATCCTTCTCCGCTCTAAACAAATAGTAATCTCCTCCTACACAGTGGCATCTTTTTGTCCGAAAGTTTCCTTAAATTGGTTTTATATGGCGTTAGTAGTTTTTTCTGGTTTGTTTGTGAGAGGTATGTTTTCTCTGAGCAGATTCAACACACATTTACACAAGTACTTAATGGCAATATTTCGGCACTTTCTCAAAAACGAGGATTTTGGTTTTAGTTTGAGAAATCAATTTTAGAAATTCCAATTATTTTGAACATCCTTCCATGCTGAAGTCAAATGAATCTTGATTTCGACGCCGGGTGACTTCATATATTTTCTAAGTATCTGGCAAATGCCTTAGCTTTATTAACGGTACAGTGTACAAAATTCTTTACATGCATGAAGGGACATATTTCACTGAATAATGGTAATTCCTTTATGTTTGAACATGATATTCAAAATCATCTAAGTTTAAAATATTATGTCCCGTCAAAAATTATCGAAACTTCTTTTTCTAACTCTTTCACATAAATATATGGAAATGTTTCTAATATATTTGCTAACACACAGCGTAGAGTTTCATATGACAATTCACCATCATTCCATTTGATCGGATGTACGCGCTTGGTAATCCAGCCATCTTCCTCAAAATGTTTCATCATTCTCGGCGCAAAACGCAAATTATTTTACAACAAAACGATCTGGAGAGATCTGGAAACCTTCAAAATCTATGACTGCAGATGTCATGATGAATTACGATTAAAATGTTTAACGAGACTGATATACGTAATATTTATCACCTGGAAAGAGTCCAGTGGGCAGTCATATTGAGGTGTTAGTCTGGGGAATCAGATTCACAACTAAATAGCTATATGCTTCTGAAGTTGCAACCTCATGCACTACTTGAAAAAACTTAGTTTTGTTAGGGAAAAGTTTTCTTTACAAATGCAAGTTTTGGGATCGGTCTCGCGGATTTTTAAATAAAAACAGATGATAGGCATTCAGTGATATCTCGCATGTCTTCGACTTTGTGAAAGACTTTTTGAACAATGACAATAATACTAAAACTCCTATGGTGACTTCCCTTCTTAAATAATTTTGTCAATTTGTTATCATTCGAAAGTTCCAACATGATATCATCAATCACAACCAATGCATTTAAAATACTGTTGATATTAGAAGGCAAGCATTCGTGAAACTCTAAATTTTTCATTTCTTTGAAAAGTTGCTGATTAGCTCCATAACACCAGATTTCATTAGTGGGAAACAGGTGTATCAATTTGAAATCTATCAAATTTTGACCAAAGTGTGTCTATCAGCAACTTGTTGCACCGCCTATAAGAGAAGTGAAAGGATGGCACAGATATACAGAATTCATGAGAACAGATTGAAAATAAGTTTCTCTTGTGGTTATATTTATAGTACCTCTTCACTGGTGACTTCTATTATTTATTTATTTATATTCGTTTATAGAAATGCAAAAAGAAAAATAACAAAACATGATTTAAATATAATTTATTGTTTAAAAATCATTCTTACACCATAACGTATTTTCACAAATTGATAAATTCGAAAATCATTTTTCTGACATTGGGCTACTCTGCTTACAATATAATGCACTGAAATTCCTTAACAACGTTTGAATTTAAAATAAATTTAATACGTTCCACATACATGGGAAGTTAGACTTTTCAAAGTAGTTGAATTCTAGCATCCATAAGAGTACTTTGAAATGATACTACGAAATAATTCTCCGTAAAATTCAGGTGTGTTTCCATAAGAATCGAAGAACTCAAGGATGTTATTTTCAAGGTAAAAGGGTAACCAGTGGGAACAAGATTCAGATTATTTGTCTGTATTCACAATAATAGCAGATTTTTCCGTCAGAACTGGAATGTTATCCGATGCATTTACTTCAAGGAGAAACGGGGAAATAATAGGGTCACTTGATAAAGCGAATTATATTTGATTACCATTCATCTTAGTTTCCAAAATCATATAATATTTTTCTCGTTTTATATATTTCGATTAAATTAACGAATTCAGCAAGAAAGATCACACAGATAGACTCTTGAGGAAAGGCTTTCACAAATTTTAATACTAATCTCAGGTTACTGTGCTTAAACATATTTAAAAGATCTCTATCATAATGGTCAAGCGATCAATTGTATCCGAACAGTGCCTTTCCCCTTATATATTCTTCTCTTGAAAGGAAAAGTCATTGGTCCTGGAAAAATTTATCATTTCCAGAAAACAGACTATAGTACCCTTTGATGTAACTATTATTCTCAAAATCAAGATGGTTATGAGAAACAAGTTGTCCATCTACATAAACTCCTATAAAATGCATGTCAAACTGTGTGAAATCGAAAGGAAGTTTCTGATATGTCCTATGAAAGGCATCATTTTTTAAACATCCTATGATGACATTTTTTGGCATTTGCCCGAAAAAAACTCTGTCTTAAATCATTAACATACTTCCTTGAGGAATTTAAAATAAACTTTACACACTACCCGGTTGATGGGGTATTTTGCGGTTTCATTTTCCAAAGCTTTTACGTGTCCTAAAATAACACCAGATCTAACGAGTACTTTTCGAACTAACAAACAGGTCTTCTCCAAAACAACTTCGTGTCCTTCGGTTCCTTGCAGAAAAAATTCGAATTTACTTCAAATCAGATTTATTTTCCCAACCATTAAATTCAGCTAATGTCTTTCTTGATGAAACAAATCGCTATGCCAACCACCAATCAAATCGTATCAACAATCGCACTTTTCTCAAAAAATTTAGATCGTTTTTCAAGTATTTCATCACTATCTCTGTAACACATCTCAAATGCGAGCTGGCAAGTCTTGCTGTCAAATCCATGATTCAATAATGT
This sequence comes from Araneus ventricosus, assembly GCA_013235015.1. Classification (NCBI taxonomy): domain Eukaryota; kingdom Metazoa; phylum Arthropoda; class Arachnida; order Araneae; family Araneidae; genus Araneus; species Araneus ventricosus. Next base: position 9,599 of record BGPR01029708.1, on the reverse strand, counting down.
CTCAATAAATGACCGATAAGGATAATTATTAATCCAGTTAGACACTAGATGGTCATTTGAAGATGCATCCACTTGACTAAGAGCAGAATGCATGAAAAATAGGGCGGGCCGAAAAAAATCAAAATTTATTTTCATGCGACTATACCGCGGAAAAGTTGCTAATCGTTGTGAAATAAAATGAGTAACAAAATGACGGAAATACATTGATATCTTCCGTTGCCGCAAAAGCCTTGAAAATCGTAAAAATTCCCAAAAATCGACTATTTTTCAAAAAAAATTTAAATTTTTCTCAATTTCTTTATTATAGCACTAGCGGTTATGTTCTCGTCTCTTTTAAGAATACTAAAATTTATTTTTGAAAATCGGTCGTATCTACCGGTGGGACATTCTGTCCAAAGTTGGTGAAAATTTGTGAAATTGCGTCAATATGCAATTTTTAAGTCTTAATCCTCAACATACAATTCATACATCATCTTGTTGACGAATTCCAACAGATAGATGCATATACACAGTAAAAGGTTATTTAAGTCCAAAAATATACCAACTTCAATATCATTTATTACTTAAGAACGAATGGCAAGATTGCAGAAAGTAGCAAAAAAATTAACAGACTTTAAGAAGACAATTCAGCAATTAAAATATTTTTATGGCTCTTCAATTTCATGCATGGTGTTTTACTCTTTCTTTTTAAAAGATAACACTTGTAAGTATGATTTATGTTAACATTCTGATATTTCGAGCAATAACGTCGTTTCTGTGTTTCCACAAACTTTTCGCTATACTTCTAATCAGCGCTACCCTTAGGATTTTAAGAATCTGGACACAGATATAATGTGTATCCTTCGTAAATAAAGTGTTTTGTATTTTAGTGAGTGGGATTTCTCGAAGAAGAATCAGGATATCAATACATGTATCCACCTACTAGTTAGAAACATTCATTTTATTAACCTTACTCTAAGCAAAAGAACTCTTGTTGAAAGATAAAAATGAATGGTGCACCTTTATAATCGGAATATTTGAAATGACTATGTAATGCTACGCGTAATTTTCAATGTTGATATTTGCTGCTGCTGGCTTTGCATTTATTTTAATAGAGAAAATTAAAATTTATTATTTCTTCTAAAATTTTGAATTTTTTAACTCATATTTCTGGCCAGAGCCTTAAAATGCAAAGGGTAGCACTGACCAGAAGCATCGCGAAAAGTTTGTGAAAACGCAGAAACGACGTTACTGCTCGAAATGCCCGAGGTTTACCATAAGTCAGTCTTACAATGTTGAAAAGAAAGAGGAAAACACCATGCAAGAAATTGAAGAGGCATAAAGATATTTTAATTACTAAAGTATCTTCTTAAAGGTATTTCAAAAGATTGGACTATCAATTATTACATTATTTAAACATGTTTAACCTTTAGGCTACGGGAACTTTAACCAGAAGAACTGCGTTGAATTCGAGGAATGAAATTCTCAATTGTGTCTGGTACAGCAGTTGTACCGACCCGCATTCAAAGGTAAAGAATTTTCTGCTACAACAGTTGTACCACCCGTAAGGAAAAATTTAATTCAATAAAAATAAGATACATATCTCTTGCAAAAAGTGTAAGTTTTGTTATAACAATGTATATGAAACCTTTCTAAAAATGCATACACTATTGACTACTTAATATCTTCAACGCAATTTTCAAGCTAAAATAACAAAAAATCAATAGTCTGTTTAAATCTCATATTTACAACAATTAACTGTATTTTGATGAAAATATATTTTGAAGCATTTATTGTCTTAAAAGTAACGACTTTAACTTCGGCAATAGTCTATGTTAAATAATATTATGCTCCTATACATGAAAAACCAAATAACGTTTGAATTTAATAATTACTTTATAAACAGTCATGATCGTCTTCTTTCGAGGCAATATGTATAAATTTTGTATAATTTGTCATGAAATTACAATTCAAGGTTCATAAATACACTAAGAATCAATATCGTCGTCGACACATCTATACTGAAAATAAAGTATAAATCAAAACGCGGATTATATAGTGGCCTGAAAGAATATAGTTAGATTCAAGCTGAATTAAAATAATCTACGCGAAATACAGTCCTGCAACTAACCCACAGTCCTGCCAAACTTAACTCAGTCAATCATTGAACCATAATGCACGCAGAAATGAGTCAAAAAGTAAAAATAAAATTAGAATTTATTAATCTGGCTTAATTTTTTTCTGGGTTACACTTGCACATCAATTCACATCGACTTGCTACTTAGAATGGGCCAAACTATAGTTTACATTAATCGTTCGATGCTTTGTAACCAAAAGAATTACAAATTTTCTCCAATGCACATTAAAACCAAGCCCCAGCACAAGAATATTGCATGCTAAAACATAAAGAACTTTGCTCCTGGAAGAGAGTTCTTTCTATTATACTTAAAAATTACAATCTCATTTATTACACATACATGGTAATGCTCAACTTAAATAACACATAAAAGTTTATGAACACCTTTAAATTTCAGAGTCTTCTAAATTAATAAATTGGGCGTTAAATTTAATTTCCCTTTTACTTATGCGACATTCCTATACTCAAATGGTTATAGCCCAAGCACTTGGATACAGATTCTTCCTCCTGAAAAATACAATCCTAGCAATCAAAACTTCCTAAAGTTAAAAATAAATTAAAATAGGAAACAAAGCTGTACTCATTCCTTTCTATTTCACGGATCCATCACACCTTTCGGTTACCAGCCTTCAATGGGCATTCGCTTCTAAACATATGAGGAAACTGCAGGCTGTTCTCGGATCTCCTTGTTTGGACGACCAATCCATCAAGAGAACATGCCAATGTTCTTTCGATCCACTTTCGGGATTGTCCTCACATTCCCAATTGATGCTGTTATCGGCACTGCTACGATGATCAATTGCTATATAATACCGAGTACATCTTGGTTAAGGAATACAAGCTTGCCTGCAAGCAATTTTCGCCCGGTGACGAAAGACATACAAAAAAATTCATTCTACAATTTGCATGTAAAGTGCTGACTTGCACTTTCCATCATTAGAATAAATGAATGGAGGAGAATAAAAATCAGTTCTGTCACATATCATGCGGTGATATAGTTAATTAATTCTCGTTTCATAATTCACAAATCTAACCGATTCTTACACCTCGGATCTACCCTGTCATTACCGCCATATCAACCGAGCCTCGACAATTCTCACCAGCAGCTCGATTGGGTTTTCCTTTGCTGTCCAAGGTCGGTCGAAGAGGGAAATCGAAGTGTAACTGAGCAAAGAGTGAACAACGGAAAATATGCCTAATTTCTTACGTAGTGTAATGTTGTGTTGTCCCACAACATTTAAATTAAATTAACAACTAAATTTTTAATTATTAACTTCAATTATTTTTCCTTCTTCAAAATGCGTTTAATCAAAACACTCAAAGTCTGTTCTTTTATCTAACATTTGAATATCTTATCGCTTAAAAGACTTGTTTTTAAATAATTCTGTTTTTGCCATTTTATGCTGTATTTAAATAGTGACTAAATTGTCTTAAATTCCTGGGTGTGTGAAATGAGAATTTGTTTATGCCAAAAGATGAAAAAGCAGGGGAGATGAAATGTGTTCCTTTTCCCTTTCCCCTGCTCCAGTGGATCGTCGTTTCTCCGCGAAGCATGGCCCGGTCAAAAAAAATGCTGAGTCACGCGGCAGTGAAAATACGAGTGGATGACGAAATTTTGCTGTGAGATGACGAAATATCTGGTCCTGAACTTTGGAGAACGTTCGAGAGGGAAGTGACGTTAGCAGCCTATGACGTAGGAAAGCGGGCCTTTTGGTTGGAGGGGAAGGACAGACGGAGTGATTTTTGCTTTTTTTTTTTTTCGGGGGCTGGACATCATCGAAGGAGGTGAACGGGACTCTTGGAGAGGTCGGGGAGTTGAAGGTCCCCAGCGAAGAGGATTTTTGTCGTCGGGAGGACGCTGCGATGGTGGATCCGTGGCATTCGAGGTGTCGATGTGAAGATTTCCCCTGCCAGAAGGTGCTACCTTAGAGGCTGCTGCAGAGCCTCAGTGATAAGTACATTTTCTGAATTTTTCTATTATTTCTCCTTGTTACAAATGAACATTAGAAGGTTTTAAGAGACAGCGTAGTGTAGACTTGAATTTTTGTGTCAATATTGAAAGGATGAAAAAGTAAGCCGACCTCTGGCTGAAGCATGTCTCTTTTACAAGATTATTAAGACGCGTGAAGAAATAATGAGTGGAACTCTGGCTGCTGTAAGGCAAAAGAACTAAATCTAGTGAATCAGTTTTTAGGTTTATCACATGTAGCCGTATCATATTATGAACATACTTTTTTTCTTATGTAACTGTGTTTGTTATGTCTAAGTAAATCAAACGTGTTTAATCAATTAGATTTGTGAGTAAAGAAGTCGATCGACTATAATTTCCGTATAGTGTTAATCAAGACATGTTAATAAATATAAATTATTATTGCTCATTTAGTCTGTGTGCATTTATTTAGCCTTGAGCAAATTGAGTAAGGAACTGGCCTGGTAAGATAAATATATGTATATACGCATATATATGTTGACCTTGGTGTTATTGTGAAGTAAATAATCTGATAGATTTTAAGTCTAATATGCTATTATAATTGATAAATCTTTATATTTTTTTGTCAAAAGAAAAAAAAAAAAGAGGAGGAAATAAAGTAATCTGTTTCAACTTAAATACCACTATACGATCCTTTTTGTTATATATGCATAACTACACAGCATAAATTGTGGTGCCGTGTCCTTGCAGGTCATAAAAAACTTATCATTGCTCTGGCTGTAATAAATGTTCACATTATAAATTTTTTTAATGCTTTGTGATAGTTTGTAAGTCAAGATGACATTACCGCATCCCTCAGTGACTCCTGATGGAGCTGATGTGCTCCATAATACTTCAATGTTACAAATGATACCGTCTTTAACAGATAGAAATACTGCTGAATTTTTTTCGACATTGGAATGGGTTGGTTCCCTGGGTAACTGGTCAAAACCGCAAATGTTAGTGATTGCAAAATTAAAACTTGAAGGGAGAGTGAGACAATTTTTTGAGGCTTCATTGGCAACAGTTAGTGATATAAATTATGACAAATTTAAGGAGGCTATTGTAAATCATTTCAGGGAAGAAAAATCCTTTTCTTTCGATTTTGCAAAATTTTCATCTGCCCATCAAATGGAGCAGGAATCAGTAAAAGATTTCTCTGTAAGGATCGAGGGTTTGGCACACAGATGCCTTAATAACCATTTGGAAAATGGAGAAAACATATCTGATAGTTTTCGAGCCAGATTGCTTTTATCCCAATTTGTATCAGGTCTCAAACAATCCATAAAGGCACAAGTGGTGGTGGCAAACCCCTCTGATTTTAAGACGGCAGTAGAAATAGCAGACAGGATCCAAACATCGCAGAGCATTTTGACTCCTAATATAAACAGTGTATCAGACTCTACACATATAAATGATTTTGCCAAACTTTTAAAATCTACCACAGAGACATTTACAAAATCTTTAGAACTTGTAACTCAACAGCTGCAAGCATTGAATACGAGGGTTGATGAAGTTCAGAAATCTAGGCAATCACCTCCCCCACAAAGACAAAATAAAAATCGGGTAACATGTTTTCATTGTAATAAGCAAGGTCATTATGCTAATGAATGTAGAAAGAAATTAGCAGAAAGGAGGCAAAACGATACTAGAAATTCAGGTAGGTACTCATATGGCCGTGGTGCGTATGGTAACAATAATATGGAAAGGAGAAACCCAAACTAGTTTCGGGCGGAGGCAGTTTTGGATTGCTTACCTCCATGGAAGCCCACCATGATCCAACGGATAAAAATTTCAAATTTTTCCTCCTGTTCTTTACCCATTGTTTCTATAAGGATTGGTGACATAATGTGTAATGCTCTCATAGATACTGGTGCAACATTAAATATATTATCTTCTTCTATATTGAAAAAATTAACAAATATCAAAGAGATTGACGCACCCCCCATAGAGTTAAAAACAATAAATGGTGTTTCTGTGGCTACGCATCGAGTTATTGAATGTAATGTTGAAATTGGAAAAAGTAATTTTCTTGCTCATATGGTAACTACTAATAATGATCTATCTCCTTCATTTGATGTGATTCTGGGTTTAAATTTTTTAAATATGCATAATTTTATTATTGATTGTACAGCTAATTGTTTAAGAAATTCTCAGGTTGAGGTAAATTGGAATTTTTCTAGGGTCTTTCCTCAAACTTGTGGTTATAGCTTAGAACATAACTTTGAAAATTTACAAAATCGAGAAAATTCCTCTTTCAAAGAAGTAAATGAAAATGATCATTCTGTTTATAATTGTGATGTAACGCTTGGTCGTGTTTTTTCTAAAGTTACTATTCCTCCTTTATCTCAAAGATATGTGGATATTAAACTGGACAATCCTACAATTAATGCTTTATCTTCATCAAAACCTCTTTTAATAGAAAAGGAAAAGAATTCCTTATCTACTTCATTCTTAGTATCCAGATCTGTTTCTCATCTATCAAAAAGCAGTACTTGTTTAGCACTTGTTTTAAATTTGAACGACACTCCTCTTACTTTAAATAAAGGAATGGTCATAGCTAATGTATCTCCTATTCATGAATTTGCTTCGATTGAAAATGTAAATTGTGTTTCTAGTGGTAATTCTAATGATAACAAAAATTGGTTAAAAGAAATTAAACTAAATCACCTTACTTCCAGTCAACAACAACAGGTTTTAGAACTCTTAAATAAGTACAACAATGTATTCGCTCAAAATATTTCTGACCTTGGTGAATGTGGAATTATTAAACATACCATACAATTAACGGATGACATTCCCACCAGACAAAAACCTTACCGTGTACCATATAATCTTAAAAATGAAATGAAGAACCAAATAAATATCCTTCTTGATGCAGGTATAATCCAGCCATCAACTTCGCCCTACTGTGCACCCGTTCTGCTAGTAAAAAAATCTGACGGATCTTTTCGTTTAGTGGCAGATCTAAGAAAACTAAATAGTAAAACGATCCCAGATAATTTCCCTCTGCCCAAAATAGATGAAATGATAGATCAGTTATCAGGAGCAAAATTTTTTTCAACCATGGACCTTACTTCTGGTTTCCACCAGATGTCCATGCATCCCGACCACATGCATTATACTGGTATAGCAACCGAGTTTGGTTTATTTGAGTACAAGAGACTACCTTTCGGTTTAAAAAATGCGAGTGCCAGTTTTCAGCGGCTTATGAGCATTGTTTTGGCAGGTTTGAGTGACCTGCAGATAGCTTGCTATATTGACGACGTAATAATTGCCTCTCATAATTTTCAAGACCACTTGCAACGACTAGAATTAGTTTTTCAGAGATTAACTGCAGCAAATCTAAAGGTGAAGCCGAGCAAGTGCTCCTTTTTGCAATTTGAAATCTCTTTTTTAGGTCATACCGTGAGAGAGGGACAGGTTTTACCTGATCCTAAGAACTTGGATTCCATAAAAAATACTATGCCCCCACGAACCAAAAAGCAGGTCAGATCCTTTCTAGGTCTGACTGGGTTTTACAGAAAATTTATCCCAAATTACTCTAAAAAGGCTATACCTCTAACAAATTTAACTAAGGAGACATCCAAATTTACTTGGTCAGAGAAGGAACAGCTAGCTTTTGATTCATTAAAAAATTGTTTAATTTCCGAACCATGTCTCTCTTTACCTGACTTTTCTAAACCATTTGCTTTGTGCAGTGACGCCAGCAAATTTTCTCTTGGTGCTGTTTTAATACAAGAAGACGATACAGGCTTTCAACATCCTGTGGCATTTGCTTCTAGGAAGCTAGGCCCCACTGAAATCAAATACTCTGTTTGTGAAAAAGAGGCATTGGGAATCCTTTTTGCTATCACACATTTTAAAAATTATATTTATGGATCAGAATTTATTGTCTACTGTGACCAACAAAGCCTATCGAGGATTAAAACTTTAAAAGACCCATCGTCAAGAATTTCTCGTTGGTTCCTCACCTTGCAGGAATATTCTTATAAAATAATCCATAAGCCTGGCCGATTGAATCACATGGCGGATTATCTATCTAGAGCCCGGTATCCAAACGAGGATTCTGTTAGCATCACAAATATTCATGAAGTTCACGCTCTAAACTCAAATTGCACCGAATTTAATCTGAGTTCCTTTCCTATTGAAGAACTTATTGCTAAGCAAAATTCTGATTCTTATTGTAATAACATAAAATCAAAACTGGAATCAAACTTTCAATTTTCTCCAAAGTCGCCAAAGTTTTTCTTAAAAAACGATTTATTACTATATTATCGTGAGAACACGGGAAGACACGACTCAAAAGCAAAATTGGTTGTTCCTCAGTCCCTGGTACAAAATGTTTTACAGTTATGTCACGATAATAACTCTGTTGCACATAGCGGTCTTTCTCGTACATTGAAGAGAGTTAAAGTTAATTATTTTTGGCATGGTTTGTATCATACAGTTAAACAATATATTGCCTCTTGTCACTCATGTATTCAGCGTCGTGGATTTGCAAAAACCAGTAAAGCACCTGTACAAAGAATCCCCACAACAGACTTTCCTTTTCAGAAGTGTGCGTTTGATGCAGTAGGTCCTTTAGTCACTTCTACTTTTGGAAATAAATTTATCATTGTAATATCCGATTATTTTACGAGATATGCCGAGGCATATCCGGTTCCAAACATTCAAAGTTCTACTGTTGCAAGGGTTTTACTGGACTTTATTTCTCGTCATGGCATTATGGAAACTCTGTACTCTGATAGAGGATCGAATTTTCTTTCTGAAGCGATGATGGAGGTTTATCAAAGATTGGGTATTTCCAAAAGGCACACATTATCTTTTAATCCCCAGGGAAATGGTTTAGTGGAAAGGTTGAACAAAACTTTGATAGACACATTGAGTCACTTGGTTTCCGAAACTCAAGAGGACTGGTGCCAACATCTGCCCTTAGCTCTTATGGCTTTTAGGAATGCATACCATAGAACCGTTGAAGAGACTCCGGCTTTTCTTCTTTATGGGAGGGATCCGGTCATGCCCTATGATCTTATATTTTCTGATCCTGTTAGGACATACAGTGACACACCCTCTTATGCACAACAACTTGTAAATCGTTTACAATCCACTTACACTTTGGTAAAGAATAATTTAGAAAAATCTGCAGATGAAATACAAAAACATCAAAAACCCTTCCCAAAGTCTAAACAAATTTGTGTAGGCAACTTAGTTTATCTACATACCCCAAAAATAAAATTACATACTTCTAAAAAGCTAGCAAAACAGAATCAAGGACCTTTTAGAGTAGTGAAACAAAATTCACTTGAAAGTTTTGAAATTCAACATATAAATCAGCCTTCTAACAAACAGACTGTTCATGTAAATAGGTTGGTAAAAGTCGTGGAAAGAGATACTTTCCCTTGTATACAAGACTCCTCTAAAAATCATTGTTCGAGTTCTCATAGTTTAGAACGCCAGCCTGATGAAGATGAAACATCAAAACTGTACCCCCCTTATACTCTACCTTATAAA
>BGPR01029707.1:0-19116 GCA_013235015.1 Araneus ventricosus | reverse complement strand
ACAGGCGGTTTAAGGTAAAACAATACGAACAGGCGGTTTAAGGTAAATCACCGAATCAAAGTAAATTACAGTAGACTTTCGTACAACGCGGGGGACATAGGAAGTGACGTTATACGGAATATGCGTTATCGGACGAATTTATGCAAATTCAAACATGTCTTTAAACTGTTAGTCACCACGGACAGGTCCGGACTGAACCCTGTGGGGGCCCTTAGTCAGTGTTGGTTCCGAGGGCCCCCTTTCACCTCCTCAAATTCCAAAACAAGATACTTTTTATTGATCGTAATTTAATCTCTATTCATGCAAGTTTTTAAATAACACATATAGTGACCAACTGAAACAGCAAAACGTTTAAATTGCGGATCATCATCAAGAGTTGGTTTTATTATATAAATCGTAAATCGCGTATGGAAAAATTTTAATTTAAAATTAATGTTAACCATAAATTTAACTTTAAAAAATTTTCAAAATATTTCTGGCAGAATCTTAATATTCTGATACAAAGAATTCCAGTGTTGCTGACTTGTGAATTAGTTAGACAACTGCGAAAAAATTTGAACCGCATTGATCTGTAAACAAATTAAAAACATAAAAAAAATCTAAGAATAATGATCTGAAATTTAAGCAATACTTAATTTTAATTTGAATATGTTTGAGTGCATGGACCTTGTAAATCTAACGTAAGCACAAAATTAGATTATCCTGAAAATACCACCTTGGGGCCCCAAAAAGTTGTGGGGCCCATAAGCAGTTGCCCACTTTGCCTATTTAGTAATACGGCCCTGAGTGCGGAATTCGAGTGTCAAAGCGTCGAAAACTAACAAAAACAGAAAAGACATCTAAAAACAATGGGTCTGACCTAGTCAATCAAAAATTCAGATACAATGAGAAAATGTTAAATTTTTCTCGCAAATAAATAAGTGACTGTTTATCGCTCTGTAGGAGTACTAGTCACAATTTTTTCGTTGTTATATTTATTGAATTTGCTTTATACGATATTCCGCTATATTTGATTCTATATAAAAGCAAATATTTATCAATTTTTTTTTAAGTTCAATTGTATTCATAAAAAATATAGCTAAATATTTTCTTTCTTTTTTCTCATCCCTCTGATTTATTAAGTTTTCGAAACGCATTTCGGATTAATTTGTTTCTCGATATTACTGATATCCATCTTACTGAACCTTTTATCATTCGAACACAAAATGAAACTCGTTCGTCCTTCTGAAGTTACTCTCAAAAATACCTTATTAATAGCTCTCCACGCCCAGAAGAAAGCGTGACAACTGCCTCCTCCCGGCTCAAACCGATAACTTTATTTACAAACAATGTCCACGTACGAAGAGCTCGCCGCCTTATCGGCCCTACACTTTCCGGGTACTTCTGATAAGGCAACTATGAAAAAACAGAAGGCCCACACCTACTTGGTCTGGCGCGTGATCGGGCTTGGAGTTGAATTTAACAGCACATTCGGCCGATTAATAATCTATTGTCAATAACTTTCTGTCGACACTCTTCGCTCACCTTAAAAGGAAAATTCCGCGGACACGTTCAGTTGCATAAATCACTATTCGCGGATTTTTTTTTCCTCGGTTGAGATTCGAAAGGGAATGCGATGAATGCCATTTCCCTGTTGACTCGACGCCAGATACACAATACTCGGCGGAATGAATTGGTCTCGGTGCTCACGTGCGCTGTTTCCTGGTTTTGATTTTCACGGCTCTGTCAGATACGCTTTCAGCGTCTCGTTAAGTTTCCTCCTGTTAATGATTGATTTCTGTCAAGTATCGGTCGAGATTCTCCTTTGAAAAGACGTCCAGCGTGTGTTTTGTTTTGAAAAACTTTCTTTCGAAGCGGGCGTGCATTGAATTGAAGTCTGGGGAAACATTCTTAAGACATAGGATAACAAGTGTGAGGAAATATTTTCCGAGTCACTGTTGTAACCCAGATAGCACGTAAGTTTGCAGCAAGTTTGATTTTGACTTGATATTGCCTTGTCATAGTAAATTTGACGCGTCAAACTTGAAGCGAACTTGTGGCAAGTTCACCGTGACAACTAGCGCCACATTCTCTTGCAAAACCCATTTGCTGCAATTCGCCGTGACAAATAGCGCCACCTAGCTTGCATTGCAAGCTTGAAGCAAATTTGCAAAACAAGCGTGATGCAAAGATAGCACAAAGAGATAATTATCTTTGTCTCTGTTTTAAAAAAAACATCCGATTTTTTATAGCATCTCCTAGACCGTCCTTTTTTTATTAATTCAATAAATCAATGATAATTTGTAAAAAAAACTAACTTTTTATAAAAAAAAATTTGAAACATTTTCCATCTTTTTATTAAATATAGCAGTCGCACTTTAAAGAAAACTATATCGCCTTTTTCTGAATTTTGAAATTTTAGCGTTTATAAACAAAATTAAACCGAAAAAACAGTCAATGTTTGTTGAAAAATAAACTTATACATTTTGTCCCATTTTAAAGTAATTACTTTTGAACTCTAATTTCATAATTTATTCTACTAACAAAACGCAGTTATTAGCGAAAATCGCTCTCTCTTTGACTTCAAATCATATTCACAACTCAAAAAATTAACGAAATCAAGAAAATAGTTTAAAATAAATCGTATGCGAATCGAATCGAACGGTGTATTAGCGAAATCTATCTTCTCCTCTCACAGTTTAACTGGCCGAATGGTTAGAGCGTCCGCTTCCCGAGCGCTAGGTCGCGAGTCCTGTCCTGGCTTGTGTTCATACTCTGTTTTTGCTATAGTTTGCAATGCAAGCTTGCTGCAAGTTCGTCCTATGGTGACTTCGAGGTTTGCCTTAACTTGCTGCAAGCTTGTTTCACACTTGCACACTTGCCGTGACAAATTTGCAGAAAGCTTGCAGATTTGCAGTGCAAGTCTGCTGCAAACTAAAATTGCTATCTGGGAAGAGTTATAGAATTTGATTTTCTCTCTCTCGCATGGGAAGGGAGAGGGTTGGAATTGTCGAAGAGTTCAGTCATATTCACCTCAAGATTCGACCTCATTTGCAGTCGATGAAATCCATATTTTGAAGTCTATTTTGTTAACACGATAATTCAAAACAGGAACTAGCGAGACGGATGATATTTGGTACGTGCTCTTTACACCAAATTTCGGATCCAACAGAGCAATCATTACAGACACAAACAAAACTCTAACCTTCCTTCTGTATTTTATCGAAACATTTTCTTTCTATCGTTGTTTACAAGAAAATGATAATCATCTGTATTCAGGGCGATAGTTTCAAATTACCTTGCATTAGTTTAATGTTTGTTAACCGATTTTCTGTTGGTATGACAAAACTCATCGAAAAGCATACATCTTTTTGGTCTTCCGGAAATGAATTTTTTCTCATCTTATCGGAAAAAATGAAAGGAACGCAGATTGCAGTATTGTACGGAAGAGGCAAGTCCGACTCATTATGCTCGTGGGAAATAGGTCATTTTTTCGTTACGCACATGAAAAAGTTTCTGCAAATGTATTTCCGAAAAGAAAATTAATGTGGAAGAAGTACTTTACCAGCGGAAATACTTTTCATTGTTTTGCTACTCGCTAGATTCACATTATTCTGCGATTTTCATTTTTCATTAGAGATTACTTTGAAGTCAGATGATTTCATAACTTCGCAACTTTAAAGATGGGTTCTTAATTTTCATCTCAAGTTATGCTTCTTCGCATCCGTCTCTGAAGCATGCTGCTGCTTCTGGAGTTTTCAGAAACCTCGTCTGTTTTGCCTAAGAATGATATTAAAATAAATTCTGACCGTTTTAATTTGTGGTACGGATGAAACCTGTCGCATATCTTACGCATTACGTTGTATTATTCAAGCTTATTTGAGCAACAGCTGATTGACAACATACTTTTAATGCTACTTTTCTAAATATGAATAGCATTTTTTCAATTCCTACTATTAGTTCACACTCTCCTTATATTTATATATCTTGTTCAAATTTTGCAATCGATTTTAAATTAACTTCCCGATGAGCTGGAGACTTGAAACTTTAAACATAGCTCAGAACTAGATGACAATGCAATATTAATTCGCTTTCTTGTCTGTCTGTTTGTCTGTCATTTCATATTTTGCATGACGCATGCGCAGTACGTTTTTCATTACATCTCGAAAACTATTAACATAACAGACTTGGTTCTTGGGTATATGGATGGCCCATGGGATCATCGAAGAACCCCCATGTTTTAGCCATATCTTTGCGCATGCGCAGTACGTTTTTCATTATATCTCGAAAACTATTAAACTATTAATTATTAAAGTAGGAATTGACTTAAATTTTTTTATATTACTTGTTTCAATAAAAACAAAATCTTAGATTTTTTTGAAATTTTAGACAGCAGCTTTTACGTCAGAAAATATTTCAATTATAATTGCAGCGTAATTTGTAGATTTTTTTTTATTTAAAAAGTGAACTATTAATTACTGATCTTTTAAGGATATTGCTGTTACGTCTTCATCTATTACGTATTATTCTATAACCAACATTTTGGGAAACCTCAAGTGTAAGAAATGATTGTTGTATTATTTTTTAACTAGCCGCCTTGGGCGACCAGCTGGTTCTCCGGGAATATAACTTCAATTGAATCTCTTCTGTATAAATTGATATTCACGATTCCCTTAACTAAGTAATTTTAAATTTCAAATTTTGACGGGCATTTAACCCGTTTTCTTTTAGTAGCTTTGCACATGCTCTGTTCCTTGTTTAAATGAACGTCCCTAATGGAGAACTGTCGCATCTAATTGTTAGTTGTCGGCGCCGACTTCACTTTCTTATTCCACGTGCAAAATACACATATCATTTTGATATTAAGACGGCGAGGCACATGTGCTGATGAAAATAATCAAAACATTGCAACCATAATCATTCTGCTTTATGGATACATTTCCAAATATATTTATTGGAGAAATAAAAGGGAAGAAATTTCACTAGGATATGTTCCTAGCTTTCAGCAATGGATGAGAAGCATACAATTAAACATTTCTTTAAACAATGAAAACGGTTTGAATTTCACTGTAACAATGAAAAATAGTGTTGTAAATTATGCATAAAAAATATATTTAAAAATTCATTGACATTAGAAAAAGATATAAAGCAATTTAATTCATATAATCGAAAATGAAATTTTTTGCACTATCAGATGGTGTAAAAATAATTATTGTGATGTAATATTTACGGACGTTATTATGGGAAAACGCCGAAATTTCGCCTAATTTTTAATTAATTAAAATTTCAAAAAAGAGCTCCGAGGTGCACATTCCCACCCTCCAAATTGTGCCAAATGTCGTAGCTCTAGGTGCAGCGGTCTGCCCTGTAGAGCGCCAACACACACACATTCTCCTTTATTATTAGTAGAGATGAATCCGAGTAACAGTGGAGGTGCTTCACGTCCATGCGATACATATCCAACGCGCAGTGAGAACTGAGCTAGGAATTCATTGCCCATCCAGCAGGAGAAAAGAGGACGTGGCGTAATACAGCACAGTCATGTGTCACAGTCTGATGCCATGCGCAGACACAATGAGTTTGAATAAAGATTCTTTAAATTGCTTTACGCAAATATTCAGAGAAACTGTAATAAGAAAGTGGTTAGATCGAAATTAACAAATCCTTTTGATTTTTTTTAGCAAAAGTTTATCAGATAAAAAGACTTTTTGCTTCTCTGCTTCAGCACTTGTTTCTCTTTTTACCTCATACTAGCTGATATACAGGCGTTCATGTCTTTTATTAATAAAAACCAGCGGGAGTGTTCTCCCCTCCACTTTCTCGGATACAACTAGTTTGTTGATAACTAGTTCGAATATATTTTTACCCTCTCGCATATGACGTTTACACCTCGGTAGCGTCAACAGCTAATCTGATATGCGACAACTGTTAACTTTGTTACGTTATAAGAACTTCAGTCACAAGTACTGAAACAAAGATTTATCAGAAGGCTGAATTTATTAAATAGTTAATTTTTACTTTCTCGTATACGAAGAGAAAGTATTGTAATCGTCAAAAAATTCGAACTCCAGATTTTGACGAAACTCCACGTTTTAGACCGCCCTGAGTCCGAAAAACACAATTTTGGAATCATGTGTGTCTGTGAACACGATAACTCGAAAACTATGAGAGCTAAGGGGATGAAATTTAGTATGTGGTCTTTAAACATTATTTATAGGTTTCTATCAAATTTTGGACAAAATCCGTCAACGGGAAGTCTGTCCGCTTGTATGTCCGCTGTCATGCGAACACTATAACTCAAACACTTAAATAGCTAGATGGATGAAATTTGGTACACAGTTTTATCGTCATGAATGTAGGTCCGTATCAAATTTTGGGCCAAATCCGTCAAAGGGTTGGCTGTCTGTCGATCTGTATAATTTACTTTTAAAAAGAATCCGCATCTCCACTCGCATGCGTACTGGACGCAATCTGTGCATGCGAAAGCTATGGAGCGAATTACGTCAGTTTGTCCTTGAGTCGTCCAAGAGCGGGAAATCGGTACGCATCTCTTTGAAATTGATTCTTTACCTAGTTTTTACTTGCGTACTGGAAGTAATTAATCTCTGTGCATGCATTAGCGGAGCTTGCTAGAAAATAAATAATGCTAAGTTTCAATACATACGCATCTCTTTGAATTTGATTCTTCACCTAAATATTTTACAATCGCTATAATCTACAATGAAAACCTTCTGATAGTCATTGCATTCTAGGTTACAGTAGGTTCGAATTTTTTATCCACGCAGGGGGAGGGGAAATGACAAATTTTTGAGAAGTATACGAGAAAGTTTAGGGGAGGCCACTCCCGCTGGTTTAAAAAACGTATATATTACTTTTATTGTGAAAAATACTTTTATATGAAATAATGTACAAAATCCTTTTATCGTCTACAAATTTAATTTAAAATAAAATAAGAATTCGATTCTTGCCAAACTTTTTTAAAAGCCAACGAAAGCTCATTTTTTCCTTAAATTATTAATTTACAAATAATTATAGAATTTAATTAAACATTGAGAGCCGCAAATTTTCATTCATTCATCAGGAATGGAAACGATAAAATAATCTTTTCTCTACAAAAAAAAACGTTTTTTATTTAATAAAAAATTAGCTTTCTGATTGTCATGAAACCTTCACTTGAACTTTCTTTGTGTATTTGTGAGCAGAGTTTCAGGAAAACCTGTTGAATAGATTTGATTTTAAAAACGTGCAAACTATTCATGAATTTTCTTTTGCTTTTAATTTTTTCTTCTTCTTTGGCTTATGAATTAAAATTAATACGCTAGTTGTTGCGGTTTTCTTCATAGTAACAGCTTACTCCATAGAAAAAAATGTCAGCAATGCAGGTTTTACTTGGAAGGCATTGTATAATTGACAGCGGCATGTGAAAGAAGTCAGTTCTACGAAAAATTCAGCGTTTCCTGACAGAATTCTTGAAGGAAATTTGAAACGAAAGAGAAATGCAGTCTTACTTTTTTATCGGTTCGGGAATTTCCGCACCTGTCTAGAATGTGCATTGAATCAGGAGCAAGAAAAACAGATGGCGTTTGAACATTTTCAATGATCATGTGAGTCACTGATAAATGAATTTGCGATCTCTTTTCCACCTCCGCAGGCAGAAAAAATGTAAAATAATCATTTGATGCCGTGCCTTAGTTATCCGAGGATAACTTATCAGTGAATGACACATTCTTAAAGGGAAATTTAGTTCCATATTTAAAAGGATAAAATGCGTGGAGTGAAATCAGACAGGTACTCCATAGGACAGTCTGTGGATTCAGAAGAATGAACCGTATTTTTCGACTGCCATGCTGAAAAAGCTGTGTAACAATTGCAGAAAGCCGAGCATCGAAAGGTGGGCTGCCTCTTTTCAGATGCGGAAACTCTCCACACTTTTGCGCATGCTCAAGTCGGCATTTGTGTCACCAAAATGGCTGCGCGATGAAAGAGGAAGGAGGTGTTCACTTTTTATAAATTAATATAGTGCGCGAGTTTCGAATTAAAATAAAATAGCGCGATTCAAGAAGAAAATCAATATCCGCATCGAAAAGAATGGAATGAAATAAACCAGTGGGAGAGTTCTCCCCTAAACTTTCTCGTATACTTCCCCCAAAAGATGCCGTTTCCCCTTCCCCCGCGTGGCTGAAAAAAATTCGAACCTACTGTTATCCAGAATCCAATGACTGTCAGAAGGTTTTTCATTATAGTGATTGAAAAATATCTAGGTAAAGAATGAAATTCAAAGCGATGCCTGCCGATTAAAATGCATATCTATCGCACACTGCTAGGATTCACTCTTGCCGTCTCAAGGGCAAACTGTAGTAATTCGCTTCTTTCGCCTGCACATAAGACTGCTTCAAGTACGCATGCGCGTGGAGATAACGGATTGGTTTCAATAGTAAATTATAAAGACTGACAGACAGTCAACCCTTTGACGGATTTGGCCCAACATTTTATACGGACCTACACTCATGAGGATAAAACTGTCTACCAAATTTTATCCATCTGGCTATTCAAGTTTTTGAGTTATAGTGTTCACATGACTTCGGACATACAGACAGACAGACTTCCCGTTGACGGATTTTGTCCAAAATTTGATAGAAACCTACAAATTATGTTTAAAGACCACGTACCAAGTTCCATCCCCGTAGCTCTAATAGTTTTCGAGTTATCGTGTTCATAGACACACAGACATAATTCCCAAATTGTGTTTTTTGGACTCGGGAGGTCTAAAACGTGGAGATTCATCAAAATCTGGAGTACGAATTTTTTGACGATTACAATACTTTCTCTTTGTATACTTCGTACACGAGAAAGTAAAAAGAACAAAGAACTCTGGGAAAGCGCTCTCCTTCCTCACTTCGCATCACCCCTCTGTACAATAAATTCGTCGAAAAGTGATGGGCTCGTGTTTCTGAAACGAACAGTAACTACCCAAACTTTTTACACAAAGTTTTTCGACACCTGCAGTTATTTTCAAGTTATGGCCTGAAAAGTGATTTTCAACCCTCAACTTCGGCTGTTTTCTTTAACATGATAACTTTTCTAAGCTGGGTACTAACTGTGCAGCATCCAGCATATAAATATATTTCGCAATTCTTTTCATTTTTTAATTACTGCATTTATACACTCGCGACGATATTAAAAACATTTTTGTGAGCACGTTAATCGTTGCCGTAATTAATAGGAAAATTTAAAAAATAGTGTAAATACAAGACAGGCAAAACATTACCATGCTGCGATGATTCGAACTAGATTCGAATCTCTTTCAAATGTTTAACGTGTGTCTGTGACACACGATGAGTCTCTCCCCCACCCTTTTTAGTTTCTCGTATACGAAGTATGCAAAGAGAAAGTATTGTAATCGTCAAATAATTCGAACTCGAGATTTTGACGAACCTCCACGTTTTAGACCTCCCTGAGTCCGAAAAACACAATTTTGGAATAATATCTGTCTGTGAACACGATAACTCGAAAACTATTAGAGCTACGGAGATGAAATTTGGTATGTGGTCTTTACACATAATTTGTGGGTTTCTATCAAATTTTGGACAAAATACGTCCAAGGGAAGTCTGTCTGTCTGTCTATCAGCAGTCATGCGAACGCGATAAGTCACAAACTTGAATAGGTGTATAGATAAAATTTGTACACAGTTTTATCATTAGGAATGTAGGTCCGTATAAAACTTTGGGCTAAATCCTTCAACGGGTTGACTGTCTGTCGGTCTGTATAATCGCATATTGACGAATTGGTTTCAAAACTAAGCATCTCCACGCGCATGCGTACTGGAGTGCATGATTGTCAGCGGTTCCTGCTTGGCGCCTTTTTCTTCCCTTTTGGCTCCTTTTTCTCCCTTTTGGCGAATTCTAATCCTACTCGGATTATTTCATTTCCGTTTGTTTTGTCGTTTTAACGTGCGCTGGAGATACTTGTTGCGTTCTGGGAATAGAGCAGATTCGAAATTTTTATCCGAGCGAGTTTGCGGGGAACTGACTTAATTTCGCTTATTTTTTTATGTTCACTGCGTTAGGGGTTTTAGCTTATTTTTTGTCCCTACATGTGTTAGGAGTATACGAGAAAGTTTAGGGGAGACCACTCCCGCTGGTTCATTCTCAAGGCTCCGAACCTCATGAAATTCGAAGAGGAAACGACAGAGGGGGGCGGAATTTTCTTTCCCTTTCCTCTGGACAAACGGAATCGACCTTCGCCTTCCGGCTTGCCGACGTGAATATTTTTGGTTAATTTGAATAGCATAAACAGATCCACATAATAATACAGACGAAGAAACAAAATGTTTCATTCTTAAAACACATTTTTGCGTATGAATGTTTCCAGAAACAAACTAGCCTTTTTTCGCGTACGAATAAGCTTGAATTTTCAAAAAGAATTTTTTTTAAAAATCCGATGAAGAATGATTAGAATAAACGAATAAGAACCGGTATTCCTAATGTGACCATACGAACCGTTTTTGGTAGCCTGTCCCCAAGCGCAACTTCGACGGGACGTCCAAATGTCACGTTTTCAGAAAGACCCACGATAACAATTTCAAACCAGAAGGTGCCAAAAATTTAAAAAAAATCGGACGGTGATGTCGAGTAGCCCGGCGATGACGGAGCATGCGCTATACCTGTCGCACATATGTAAGTTGGTCAGAAGCCTCCCATCTCGCAATTAGTTCTAACTTCATTACACACCGCATGAAGTGGCAGAATGAAACACTGGGAATATTGAAACCGAAAGCCGTTGGGTGGAACTGTTCAAACACTTTCGCGCCAATCATTTAAATCATACGAACTTTCGTGTAATTATTGAATATATTCTATGTCTTCCCGACACTAATGCACCCGTAAAGAGGGTGTTTTTTCTTGCGAATAAGTTGCGGACGAGCTAGCAAACACCGTCGCAATTTATAGAGCGACGCGAATTACCGAAGTCAATTTTAAGAAATCCTGCCAAGGAGTCCATTCTCTTTTTAAGACCAAATAGACTGAAGCTGAAATGCGTTCTTCAGGAAAATGCAAGATCACGTGAATTATTTATTTTCACGTGTTGATTCCTGTTCTTTTCGTTAATAAATAAAAGCTGAAGAAATATGTGTTTTTTTTATTCACAGAATATTACCTAAAATTTAAAAAAAAATATCCCATTTTGAGGGGGGGGGGATAAATGGCCAGTTTAGGTATTCCTTTCATATTCTGAATGAGCCAAAAAATCATATTCTCATGTTCTTTTCTTTTGATAATAAAACCGAACGTAACATGGCTCAAAATATTAGAAAAAAATTAAGGCTCGACTAATTAATGACCTGCAAACGTTTCATTATTTTTCGTCTCAAGGCGAACGTGATATGTGTGCTTGTTTTAGAAATCGATATCAAACGCTCTTTGTAAGTCATTAACATCAATCTTGGAGGAACATATTAATTTTATTCGCATTTTCTTGCCCACGTCAGCATTCATTTGTGTCTTCTTAACATCCATTACAGACGGTTTTATTTCTTTCTTCTTTTTACGACGCATCTGCTGCTGTATGCGTGAATGGACGATAATTCATGACGTTGTTCGTGCCTGAAGCTGGATATTAAGAAAACAAAAGCAATGATTTAAATTCCTTTTTTTTTGGTTGAAAGCTGTTCTAATGGTTTTGAATTGTGGTTTGGAATGAAATCAATTATATTTCTCTTGAATTCTTTTTCTTCGGCATCAGTAACATCTTTACTTCGGAAAGTTTTGTTGATTTTCGTTGAATATGTAAAGGAACAACAAAATACAATATTTTTGCACGCGTTTTTTGTTCTTTGAAACTGATATCTATAATTAGTCTGTTTAGATTTCATCATTAGGAAACAAATAGTTATAAATGACATACATTAAATGTTTCTTCGCGAATTCAAAAATTTACGAACGAAATTTTAAAAAACTATCAGAGGACAATGCCAATATAAAAGTAGAAATAAAATGTAAAAAAAAGAATCCGGCAGTTGGACTTTATCAAGGATAACCCCTTGCAAGTATTCTAAAATTAAAAAATAAGACATTTTCTGTAGAGGAACCGACTCTAGTCAAAATATGGTTCCCTTGTGTTCCAAAATATCCCAAATCGAAAGACAAAGGAAATGATTACCATCAAATATTGCAATATGTCTTTTAAAACAAAAGTCATTTCCTCACGGATAATACATACCTTGTGCCAGTAGACACCTTTCATCTTCAGTGCTGTTTCTGGTACAGTTGTAGAAGTATCAATAAAGTGTTAAAATTGCATTCCCGTCACTGAACTAGTCTGTTGGATCGTAAGTCGCCCTGTAGTTAATTTCACTTCCCTTCCTATTACATATCGACTCAGTGGCGAATCCAGAATTTGGGTCTGGGAGGGGCTGAGGTCATAAAAATTTTGTATCGCGAATGTCACACCTCATGGCTTATGTAAACCAAAACACTTTAACTTTACAGACTTTACTCGCCTGACAATAAGAATCATAAAACAACACTGCAATGCTTTCGATAATTTAATAAAAATACAATGAAATGAGTAGCCAAAACATGTTTTCGACCATGTCAACGCTACAAGTACAAGTGGAATGACTAGAAAAGTAGGGAAATTTTCGAGCCTGTCAAGCCAGAAAGCAAAGTTGTCACTTTTTAATTATTTTTTTAAAGAAAGGGGAATTAAGAACAAACAATTGTAGTAATTTTAAATAAGATCTAGAATTCTGGTGTAGCTCTGGGAGGGACTGCCGCCCCCTAGCCCCCCCCCCCGGGATTCGCCACTGTATCGACTTGTTTAATGCGTGCATTTATTGCAATGAGAGGAAACAAGGATAGGTAGGGTTGCCACCGTATTTCACTATTCCGTGCCATTTTACTGTTTGTCTCGTTTTCTCCCTAAACTCAGTCAGTAGAAATAATTAAAGCGATCTTCATTTGTCATTATAATTTTAAAATGGCTTGCGTCCAATTTTATAATTATATGAACGAACAAATTGATATGATTAAGAAAATAAAATCAACTTTAAAATTTGACTTGGCTAAAAAGAATTAGCTTTGAATCTTTACTATTATTCTACGTGTTTACTCTATTAGATTGCTAGTACTTCATTCATTTTCCATCAGAGTGAAGTAGACCATTGCCTGCCCACTTTTTCATGAGTTGTATATTTAGCATTAAAACGCCCCGTGTAAATGCTTGGAAATTATGGCAACCCTAATGATAGGTAATAGGGTTGTGAGGTATTGATGAAATTGCACGACTGTAAAGTAAATCCGTTTTATCCGTATATCTGGAAAGTGCGCGTATCCGCTTGTCATTCGAGTTCATAATACATATTTATTCTAATTTTTCGCATTTTTTTCCTGTGATTTTCGAAACAAATAAGGCGCTTTCAATATATTTAATGCATTCAAAAAATTATCTTCCTATTTTTAACGCACGTTGATTTCTTTTCTCCTTTAAAATTTGGTTTATCGCGAATTCACGATTTCTTGCATTTCATGGCCTTTTCAGGTAGATTCCTTATAGGAATAATAGTTACAATTTAACAAAAGATATTAGAAATTAATTACACTTTTGTATAAGACAGAATGGCTCATATGCAGCAACTTCTAATAAAATACAAATACAGATAATAGAATACAAAAAAAGAATAAGAAAAATACAGAAGAAACATATGAAATAAACAATAGCCGATAGCAATACACCTTCTTGCGCGCCCAACGCAGCAGCATCCAGTAATTGTATCAGCAATGCTGTCCTACAATTAACCAACAATTCACTATAGAATTAAACAAAAAAACTCATGTGCTCTAATAATTAAAACAAATAAAAGAAAACAATTAGAATATAAAAGAAAAACAATTAAAATGGAAGAAATGAAAGAGAACTCGAATGGCGAACTTTTTCGAAGACCACTCGCCATCGGAGTTCTAATATGGATAAATTTTCTGTCAAGGGTATGAGTAAAGAAAGTGACCCCCTAGAACCCAAAATCCCCTTTCGTTCAAAAGTATATATATAAACGCTTTTGCCCATGTTATCTTGTGAACACGATAACTGGAGTAATTTTGATTTGATTTTAACCGGCGTGGGATATGTTGTGAGGGTAGTGAAAATCTCGGCCAAGTTTGTAGATGGGGGTGGAAATAGTGAGAGGTTGAAATTTTCATTTCCCCATAATTCCTTTATAATTGAAGGGAGAAAGAAAGTTCAAATTAGGCGAATGAATTTTTCACCTTATCATAATGTGGTGCCAGACTAACGGCAGCTCCCTTCATTCCCGCCAATTGAGTGGCGCCTCTAGCGGATCCGACCAGAACTCGTCAGTAGACGCTCTGACATCGAGACGCGATGTTGAAAAATGACGCTTGCTCCAAAAGACGATTGTGGCGACGAGAATATGTATAATCCTGCAACTATAATTGCTTTGTGTTTATCTTATGAACATAGTTAATCATTACATTTTAATTAGTCATTTAACTGTTATTCTAAATCATCATTAAATATTTAAAAGGAAAGAAGTTTTGTCTTGTCGGCCATCCCAACACCCACAATAATGAGCAATTTTAGTATTTAAAATTTTTCGATAGCTGCAATTGCTTAGATGTGATGAGCTGAAAAGTGATTTTTTTATTCACCACCCTCCCAACTTAAAATACCTTTCAACCTATGCATGTTACACCTTGTTGGGAAGCTCTCGTCATTTGCAATCTCTTCCACCCTCTTTCTTTCTTGCACCTCCAATCCTTATGAAAATAGAAGGCGACATGTTCTCTTCCTTATATCTTCGGACTACAGGAATCTACCTTTGCCCTTCGGCTTCCGGACGGGGATTTTTTTTTCTCACGCATACATTTCTGAACCGACTAGCAGATTGAGTGCCGCAGTTGAATTCCTACCAAGACTTGTCCGAAAGACTGCTCCCGCTCCTGATTTGGTTCAGAATTTGATAGAGATCTGCAATTTTGGTAATAAGAGCGCGTGTCAAGTTTCAGCTACGTGGCCCGGTGCGTTTTTGAACTGCCGGATTCACATGAGCACGCACGAATTTCTCTTCGGCAGATTTCGCCTAAAATTTCGCATGAATCTGCAATTTCTGGGCGAAAACTGTGTGCTAAATTTTGTCCATCCATTTTGAGGTTTTTAGGCTATCGTGTTCACAGACAGACAGAATTCCAAAAATAGGGTTATTTTTTCTGTCTCGCAAAGGCATAAAACCAAGATCTCGTGGTCGAATTTTCTGACGATTGCGATACTTTGTGTAGGAGAAAGTAAAAAAAAACACTGCTCGCAACATATTTTGCGTTCACATAAACAAATGCGACGAACTTCTCATGGATGCGCAGTAAATGAAATCCGCATGGATAAATCCTGACCAAAAGCGCGAAAAGAGTTACTGAACTTTAAAATTAAAATATTTAAATGAGATGCGGGAAGTTATAAATAATGGTAGTGGAAAGAATGCGAAGGTTTGCGAATAAACAATGGACGAGCGATGGGCATTATTCGTGAAATGATTTTTTTCTCTTGTACTGTCTGAACCCTGTTGCGTCTTATTTGCATGCCCGCATACACATGCATCGCGTAAGAATCTTGTTTATTAAGAGTAAAGCGCTATCACCATTTTTCAATACATATGCTGTCAATCGTAATATTATTGCCAATGTC
Organism: Araneus ventricosus; assembly: GCA_013235015.1. Lineage (NCBI taxonomy): Eukaryota > Metazoa > Arthropoda > Arachnida > Araneae > Araneidae > Araneus > Araneus ventricosus. The sequence goes on along the minus strand of BGPR01029707.1, from coordinate 3,440 downwards.
CTTGGCATTTTAAAAGAATTTGAATAAATGTTAGGCACAGGAAGCGAGTTTGCCAATATCACTTGTTAGTCTCATTCTTATTTAGATTCGTAAAAACTAAAATCCTTGTAGTAGAGACAGGCAGCTTGAATAACACTAGTTATGAAGAACTACTGGATAATAATAAGCTAAAAGCGTCTTGGCTTTTTGCAGTGGAATTTCTATGAGATAGAGCGTTTCTTATTATTTCAGAAATGACGAAACATACAAGTTAAAAGAGACATTTATTTGGACGACCACATTTAAGAACATATTTACAGATCACCACATTTCCATTTTACAGGGTTGATACTTGTCCTACATCTTATAGGTACAGTACCAGCTTACATAGCGCTGATGTCTCTCCGAGGAGAGAATGCTTAGAGGACCTACAGACCGTACCTTCTTTCTTTAATGACATAGTAGAGACAAGTATTTATACTATGCTAATAATCAGTAGATCTACATATCAGCTGCGGGAATCGAATAGTCAACGTCATACGATTCCGATTCAATAGCTGCTAATATGGATGTCAAGTGAAGCGACTAGCTCAAAGAAATGACGTAAAAATCTTAAAGAAAGAATGCTTCGAATCTTAGAGTAAAGGTACGAGAGACAATTTAGAAAAAATGCAAGCTTCGTAGCTTAAAATGTAGAATTTCCTAACAATAAAGTCGATAAAAAAATTCTGTAAATTGCGTGATGTAAAAATAGTTACGCCCAGAATGCAACGGCTGTTGCAATCGAGCCAGGCGAATCAATCGTAAACCATTAGAACGCTACGATGTTTTGGTGTAGAGGCTCGAATCTCTTGCATTTTTAAAATTGGTTTTTTTAATGCCGTTGCCTATTTGAAACGATGTCAATGAATATTTACTGTAATATTCAACGTATTTGATTGAAAGTCTAACACAATACTTCTGCAACATATTGTCGAGTGTTCTGCAAATTTCGAATAATTTGAATGAAAACTCTGCATGTTATAAGCAAAACACCTGCGAAAAAATTTGGGATTTTTAAAGAAACCTTGATATCTTCCCGAATATTTGTGCTATGCATACGAAAATGTATGTAAATATTATGCGCATTAAACCATAACCATTGATAAAAGATACATCTCGTTATCAGCTTTCTGTGAAACAGGATGGGCGAAACTCCATTTTCGCCTTCATCCCTTTCTGCTGGTCCCCCTAATTGCCCTCGTGACCGAATCTTCACTGTAATATGTATATGATACTCTATTGAATGTCACACGATTCTCCAGAACTGATTTCGAAACATAGTTTTCGTATTAATTGCAAATATCTCGCATTTTACGAAATGTTCCTTAACTTTTGTAAGCCAGTGTATTTTGCTTTGCAGTAATATTTTGACCACAACGCCCACAAATAGTGGCGCCGGAGCATCTTGCATCTTACCACCCTCCAGCTCCGTACGCCACTGTTTCAAAAAAATATTTTCGAATTTGGGAAGATTCATCAAAATTTCGAAATACAATTTTTTGACGGCTGTAATACTTTCTCTCTGTAGACTTCACACGCGAGAAAGTAAAACAAAAAAAGAAAAAGTTATCCTGTCAATAAATTAAAAGCAAGGAAAAAGTGCTCTATACTTTTCTCAGATTTCAAGAGTTATACATTTGCATAGTTATAAACGGTAATGTGAGCATTTGAAAAACAAAATAAGGATTCAATATCAATCGAGGCTCATTTACCGCAATAATTCAAACAAAAACGTTTGTTTAATTTCCCAACGTGCTCGGCCATTTCATTCACGAGTGGCCATTCTGCGTCACGAATAGTCGTTCGAGTGACTCCGAACTACGAGACAATCGGCCATCCAGACAGCAGCCAAACGAGTGTATGAATTGATGCTCGGCGCACAAATGCGGGTGGAAAAAAAGTTATTGGATAATTGTTCCGTCCCATTTCCGCGATTATTATCTTAACATTGAACTTGCGACCGTGATCAAAGAAAGCGGACGTCATTGCTCACTGACTGAAAGCCGATCTGCTGAAATTTTAAACTTCGTTTCCTCCGCATATTAAAGTTTCTAAAGAGGATAATTGAATCAGCAGTTTGGAAGAGAGAACGGATCCAAAACTTTTCTGGGGAGAAATAAAACCAGCGGGAGTGTTCTCCCCTAAACTTTCTCGTATACTTCCCCAAAAAGGTGCCGTTTCCCCTTCCCCCGCGTGGCTAAAAAAATTCGAACCTATTGTTACCCAGAATCCAATGACTATCGGAAGGTTTTTCATTATAGTGATTGAAAAATATCTAGGCAAAGAATTAAATTCAAAGACATGCGTAACGATTTTCCTCTCTTACCGGCTCAAGGACAAACTGAAGTAATTCGCTACTTCGTAATGAAATTCCTCTCCGTTCTTCCGGTACGCATGCGCGTGGAGATAACGGATTCTCTTCAAAAGTAAATTATACGGACCGACAGACAGTCAACCCTTTGACGGATTTGGACCAAAATTTGACATGGACCTACATTCATGACGATAAAACCGTGTATAAAATTTTATACATCTAGCTTTTCAAGTTTTTGAGTTATAGCGTTCGCATGACCGCGGGCAGACAGATAGACAGACTTCCCGTTGACGGATTTTGTCCAAAATTCGATAGAAACCTACAAATTATGTTTAAAGACCACATACCAAATTTCATCCCCGTAGCTCTAATAGTTTTCGAGTTATCGTGTTCACAGACAGACATGATTCCAAAATTGTGTTTTTCGGACTCGTGGAGGTCTAAAACGTGGAGATTCGTCAAAATCTCGAGTTCGAATTTTTTGACGATTACAATACTTTCTCTTTGTATACTTCGTATACGAGAAAGTAAAAATCATCCCACTATTTTTATTATATTTTCTTAACCAAATTTTTTATGAGATTCCTGCAGAGTGGTTTTCATTCTGTTTTCAGAGATAATTGTGAGAGCCTGTGTGATGACACACGGTTTGGTAGGGAACAAAAAAAAAAAAAAGAATTGAGATTTTTTTGTTGTTCTAGCTCTCTTCTTCAAACTGCTGGTTCAATTAAAATCAGAAGCTTATAAATGTTTCTTTTTACATCCTTTCATTTTACTCGATTTGTTTTATGTTTCGAAAACTGGAATTTTTAAATCGAGTTTTCACTCACTTCCTTTTGCGTCAGAGATTTGGAATTTTGCGCATCTCGATGTCGGTACACTATTTTTATATTTTCAGAGCTTAATTATTAGTTAATCAATTAATATAATTGACTTTCATCCCATACGTGTGGCGCCACCTGGTGGTAAATTTGGGGAAAATATTTGTAGGATTCTATAAGATTAATTATAATGAAATATGAATTAAAGACTAAAAAGTAAAAAAAAGTGATTAAAATAAAAAAAAAATTGGCACAATACTAGAAGAATATTATGAAAAAGTGCT
>BGPR01029706.1:0-19117 GCA_013235015.1 Araneus ventricosus | reverse complement strand
GGAAGTTACTGCATTACTGTTTGTGAAGGGTATTAAATAGTTTCTCTATTGCTTTGACGCTGAGTTCTTAGAAACGGATAATTTTCTGACTTCTTGAAACAGTTCTTTCTTTTATGGATTTAAATGTACATACTATCTGCATGAGTATCTTTCATGTGTAAGCATTTGGATCCTTGCACCACTGTCACTGCAATAAGTTGAAGGAAAAAATCACAACTTTTTTCATTTTAATTACTTATGTTTTGTGTCTTTCATGATTACAACATTACTTTCAAGTGTTTCACGAGTACGCTTTTTTTACCACAAAGTCTGGAAAACCCATGACGAAACCAATATAAGTAAAACGAAGGAAATATAAAGCGAAAATATTAAAAAATAGTTTCACCTTCATAACGAATTATCCTACAGCAAAACGGTAATTGAAAGTTAAATTTGAACCATTAATATTCAAGATGTTTCTTGAAAATTCTCCATTTTGAAAGATATATTTTAGAAGTAGTAGTTTAGAAGTAGAATTCTATAATCACATCGTCAGACGATATTTTTCTGTTTTCGTAAATATTCAAGTTATGTAGTTCCAATTATAAACAGATAAATCAAGTTCTTCAGTGCATTTATTCTCTTGATAGATTTTAAAACTTTATTATATAAACATTCGACAAACTTTTATCGGATTTTTATAAAATATAAGCTCCTTTCTATCATTTACTAGGATTTTCATTTCAACAAAGCTATGGAACAAAAATTTTTAAAAAAATCAGTTTTTCCTTGTTTCGGTAAATTCGTTTCAGGACTTATCATTAACAACAAGATAAGCAGAAATTCCTTTCAAGTGCGTTAGAAATAAAAATACTAGCTTTTCAAAAAATTACAAAATTAGAAGTCTAAACTGGGAAATATCTGCAAAATAATTAAAGAAATAATTCATTTGTCCATCGCCCATCGTGCATTAACAGAAAGCTCGGTTGAATTCCAAATCAAGAATTAAATTGAGTTACAATATCACCAGAATTGCAACTTTTGGTAAACAATCATAAATTCCAAGAGAAAAGACAGATAGAGAGAATCGATCCTTTAATTCAATTTATTCTACTCAACAGAGCTCAAAAACATTTTATACAGCTGCTTCAACCATCAGCGATTCAATAACCAGAAGTAGTCATCTTTGGCAATACTTTTTTATCTTGGACGTTTCAAAATAATATTAATATTTCTGCTCCAACTTATTACCACTTTATCCATCCGCACCACTGATAGGATGGGGAAATAAGAGTAGGGAGCAGTGACGTCTGGGAGAGTTTGTAAATCTTAGGTAAAGTTCTCCGTCTTACCATGCAGTATGAACTGTTAAGAGAAGCAATGGTTTAGAGAGTAGCTCTGATTCCCATTAAATTATGTAAAATGTGTTCAAGAATTATGGCTTACAAGTTACTTTAACCCACAGGACAAGTCTTGATTTCATACTTTTTTTTTAGATTCCCTTTTAATATCTCAAAAAACTATTCCATTTTTAAATTATACTCTAGTGAAGTAAAACGCGTACACAATTCCCTACAAATGCATGCTTATTTCTTCTAGCTTGCAATAATTTTTGAAATAATTGGTCTCTTAAAGTGGATGAATTTAAAATTTTAGTTAATATTCCAGTAAACGAAGGATTTGAAAGCCATTAAATCATTTACTTGAAAATTGGTACACTTGTTCGTGAGGGGCTTCTGATTAAAATACCAAAAAAGTCCCTGGTTTTGGGATCTGAGCCTCGCTCCTCCATCTTAGATTATACCCTGTTTTTAGTTTTTCTGATTATCTCTAAATCTTATCTCAGTTTTCAAACTACAATTGATTTACAAAATTAAAGCATCTAAGCATGCCTACAACAATACATGCTTTTATTTTTCTTCTATCTTTAATAGTTTCTGAGATAATGGGCTTCAAAGTTTGCCATCTTGATTTCATCCCTTTTTCGGTTTTTCTTTCAAGTTCTCAAAACCGTTCAATTCTTCATTATATGTACGAAATTAAATATATACCCTACAAATGAATGCTTTTGCCGTCCTTTATTTCTTTTTATTTTTTCTTAATCTCTTTACTAGTTTCTGGAGATAATTTGTTCTATTGTCGCAAAATCTTGATTTTATTTCTTTTTCTGTTTTTTCTTGAATATCTCAAAACTATTTAGTTCTCACTTAATGTACAAAAGCAATTTAATTATCTTAAAATTCCCAACAAATACATGATATTTTCTAAGCTTTTTAATAGTTTCTGGGATATTAAGAAAAATGAAAAGGGAGAATAAAAATCCAAGATGGCAGGAAATATTTGAAATCCATTGACCGGAAATATTAAAGTTAAAACCAAAATAAAAGGCATGCGTTTGTAGGAATTTTACTTTCTTTAATTCTACTACATCATCTTATATTTGAAAAATTGAATAGTTTGGAGATATTCAAGAGAAACTTAAAAAAGGGAGATGTAACCAACATTTGTTGGCAAACTGAGATCCATGATCCCGAAACTATTAAATGCTAGAAGAAAACTAAAAAGTTTTACTGTAGAACTTTTATCCTTTATAATTTGATATATAAATTGATATTTGAAAACTTTAATAGTTTTAAACTTAATAGAAAAAAATTAAAAAAGGGGATGAAATCTAAGATGGAGGCGCGAGTTCACCCCCCGACCCGGGCCCTTTAGTATGTTCACTGTAGAAGCCCTCACGAATGAGTGTACTACTTTTTCAAAAACTATATGATTTATTGTTTCCTTTCCAAAACCCTGTTGACTGGACTCATCAATTAAGATTTTTTACAAATTACCCACTCTTGACTTCAATCATCCTCGCGCATAAAAACTATTTTAAGCTAGAAATAAAAGTACGTATTTGTATGGAATTATAATGCTCTTTAATTTGTTAAACTAAACAATTTGAAACTGAATAGTATTCGAGATATCTGAAAAAACTAAAAAGGCTGGATGAAATCCAAGATGTATGAGCTCAACCCCCCCCCCCCCCCCACCAGCACCACCACAATTAAGGACCTGGGACTTTCTAGTATATATCAGGAGCCTCATGAATATGCTTTACCTATTTTCAAACTATATGAGTTACCAAGTTTAAACCTTTGTTGAATGGTCTACGACTGATGCAATCAAACTAGACGAAGACAAGACAGACGAACCAAGCCTATTGTTTAGCAACGGATTTGGAAACCCTCCGCGCTTTTGCGCATGCGCCGGGAGGTGTTATTTTCATCAAAATAGGTGGAAAGTTAAGACTGGAAGGGTGATGTTTACATTTTACTGAGCGTGATCTAAGAAAGAACTCCGGAAATGCGCTCATATGACTCATTGCCTGACACCCCTTTCCGGTGTAAAATCGTCCAAAAGTGGTAGTCTCGGAATCCGTTGCTGAACAGTAAACTATTATGCTACGATTCGAATCTCCTTCAATTTCTTTTTCCCGTAAACAATGGCCTAAGCTACAATTTTGCTTTTATTAGATACTTTCAGTGTTAAGGAAAGGAAAGTTAAATATCCTTTTTGTGCCTTTTCTTAAGCAATTCACTAATTGCAAGAATAATTATTTCTTTATTTTTTACTTTTAGGAAAATACAATCATTATAACAAATCGTATCTATGTACATCTTAAAATAAATAAAATTATTCATCATTTGATGCTCCATTCACAACAACCAGATTGGAAGACATCCCTGATTGAAATCATATCAGTAATTAATTTCCTTTGCAATATTATGAGTTAGGAATCCGAATTTTTTACTCCAACTCAACTTCCTTAGCTAATCTTTAAATTTAATTTCATATACATTCTCCACCGAACAGAACTCAAACATTATTATCGCTACAAGTGCTTCCATCAGCAAATTCAATAACCAGAAACAGTGCATCTTCAATAATTTTTATCTTGGATGTATTTCAAAATAGCTAATTAATAATTTCCTCTCCACTTGCTATGATACCACTTGATCGATGGGGAGTAAGAGGATAAGAGCGACATCTGGGGATTTCTGGAAATGTCGGTAATGTACCCCTCTCTGGCATGAAATGTTGCGAGAAATACTGGTTTAAAGTGGAGTAATTCGATTGAAGTAAGATATCGAGCAGGTTAATCACATTATTGGTTATCATTAAATATGTGTATTGTAACAGAAAAGATGCAAATAAAGACATTGGGTTGCTTGAATTTCTGAATTTAATCACGTTAAAGCCCTCCGAGCGGCGCAAACGTCTTTTTACGTTTTTCATGTTCAGTTCAAAAGCAGATAACTCTTATTTATAATTATATTTTCTTTAAAAAATCATGGATAGAGTATTCTTAAGATACCAGAGATATAATTAAATACAAAAAAGAACGATTGATTTACTTTAAAAGTTAAGTTTTCTAATCTGATAGCTAAAAGTTGAAAATAATTGTTCGCTCATAGGGTTAAATAATGCAATGATTCAAGAAGTTTTGGAAAACCCTTTCTTTTTATTCAGAGTGTCCCAAGATATCATTTACAAACTTTAACCTTCGTTGGAGGCATCTAATCTGTGAGATGAAGCACCCATATTTTTTGTGCCTAATTGCGAGTTTCACAGAGAAAGTGTGGGACTTGTAGTAACTTCCAGGTTCCGAACAACTCACACTTGGGTATCGTGGTCTTTTCTCTAGTGCCCTTTTGATATACGTGAGGGGTACGTTAATTTGATAGATGAGTTGCGCCCGATTACGTTTGTATTTTTGATTTCCAAAATTTTTCTCAATATTTCTTTTTTATATGCCTGTGTCCCAGTTTCTAATACAACGATATTTCTAGTTATTTCCTCTATATTGTTTCAAAAATATCGAATTATTTCAGTCTCTCAACGACAATAGACATTGCTAATGAACCTTTCGGGAAAACAAATGTCAACTTCCTCCTGAATTCCTGGACATTTTGTTAGTTGAAATTGGAAGTAAAGACCAAAATGTTATTTAAAATTTCAAATACAACTTTGTATGACCGAATAGTTCAGTTTGAAAACCTTTTCCTTAAGACTAAGCAAAAATTTAACATTTAATCTCACAGGTGAGTTGCGCCAGAACGTGTTAGCATTTGTATTGCGCCCGACAGAAAGTTAAAATTAAGCATGGCATACAGAAACAAGACATTTTTGATTAGAATATAAGGTCACAAACCCAAGGGACGATCGGTAAAAGCCGGTGAATTAGGTAAATAAAAAGAATACACTAATTAAAGTGCACAACAAGGTTTATAAACGACTTTTTGGGACACCCTGTATGAATGGTTTATTCTCTACTATGCCAAAAGGTGTTTATATACAATGGAAGTTGGATAATTCGAACATTTGTAATTTTAATTCGTCGGTTCTTTTTTTATGGTCCCTTGAATTTCCTATTAGCGTACTGTCAAAACTTCATCTATAAATCGAATTTATTTTGGTTAATTCGAAGCCAAAGCTAAAAATTGTTTTTGTTAGTTAATTATGTCCTGACCTTGCTTATTCAGTTACCGTTTATTAATAATTTTAAAGCCTTTAATTCACACGAGGAATTTATTGCTGCGCAATGCATTCAATGAAAAAAGCTACGAAATACTTTTCACTTGTTTAAAAACTTTTTAACATGTTAGATGCGAATTCTACTGTTAATTTTGAAGTTTTATTGCACATCTGTTGTATTCAAAGTGTTTGCTTACTAAATAGTTTATGTTTATTAAAATGAATTATTTATTTATTAAAATTATAATTTTTATAATTATTAAATTTTTAATTATAACACTTGTCAACACTGACTTTTTGCCAGTGATATTCCAGTGATTTTAGGGTAATTTCGTGCTACTGATTCAGAATCCGGCATTCTTTTTGTCAGAATGGCTCTAGTTTTCGAGATAAACTGAAAATTATATTTCAATTTTAATATGTACCACTAAAATCGCATTGAAACTGCCTCAAATATAAATCAATAATACAGTAAAATGAATGCAATAAATCAACTTAATGCTAAAGAGTAATCAATATATAAATAACAAGATAAATATATGCAGAAATCACATAAAGTCTGTGTCAAATGTAAGTTAAAGAATAAAATTTGAAACAATATTAATGAATGAAATAAATGAATTTCAACAAATAAAATAGATTAATCATAATGGTATGGTGAAAATACATGATGATGTTGCTTTAAGTCCAATAAAATGAAAATTAATAAGCTGAGGTCAGTTATTTCATGAAAAAACTTTCATATGATTTCCTTTTACGTACAGCGGAAGTTTCTCGAAAGAGTTTCTAGCAGTAATCTGCCACCATATCTGTGTCCCACCTCCTTGATATCTTTGTTTCATTACTTTGATATCCTGGTGGTCGAAGTCTTTCCTTAAAGATGTGTTAATTTTTGTTACTTTCTGCATTCTTGGTATAAGATCTGAACTAACAAAGAATATTTTAGTTTTGGAGCTTAGTTTTGCATGTGTTACCCTAAACAAGAAATAAGTAAGTAAATAAATAAATTTGATATTTTTTAGAAAAAAATAACCTTTTGCTATGCTTATACATTTGTCTGCTGCATCTCATCGACAAAAAGATATGTAAAGATTATGATATTGGTTAGGAATTAAAAATGGCAGATTGAAGTAATTTCGTTTATTTTTGACAACTTTTAAACTAACCTGTGACAGGAAGTTATAGACCGATTTTGATAAAACAAAATTGATTACTTATAAGAAGTTTAGTACTTAACATATATTGCTATAATTAAGAGAATAAAAGAAATTTTAAAAATTAATGAAAAAAATCTAATTTCGCCACTTTTTCGGACTTTTAAGACCCATGCAGGAGCGGTATATATCAATCAATTTAATTAGTTTTTTCCACATTTTATTTCTCACCAGTTCGCAAATTTTCCACCTGTATAGAGACATGAAAAAAAGGACATTTTTCAGCCCACCCTACTGCAAACATAATTCAAATGTTGACAATATGTATTATTTCAAGAACTAGAGCCAATTCGGCAAAAGTAAAATTAGATATGATATCAGTAACCTCAAGATACCCTAAAACCTTTACAATTTCCTTGGCAAATGAAAAAAGGAATTTTGTACTCCAGTGTAATTATTATTGTTTATTTACCATTCTACATTATTTAAAGAAACACTTTAACAATTTCTTATTGATATTTTCTGCCATTTTTAGTTTGAAAACTGTCAGATTCTTACGCCGTATTCATTTTTGACACTTTTTTCTGAATTAAAATTTTTAGATAAATCGAATTTTTCTTTCGGTCCATCAGCTTCGAACTAGCCAATCTCCACTCTAAGAATAATATTATCCTCTATCTAGATTTTTACTTAATAAATCCGTCTTATTTTATCTTCATTATTTATACCAGTGGTATTTTATGCCTAATTATTGAACAGCAACAATAAACATGTTTAATTAAAAGACATCTATTATGGCTATTAAAAACTAAAACATTCCTTTGTTGGTAGATAAAGTTATTATATCAAGTGTTTTACAATGCTATGTTAGTTATAATGATCTGTGTTTTAAATTAATGAGTATTTCGTGATATAAATTATGTATGTTTGCTTCGAGGTAAACTCTGCATATTTGTAGTCATTTTATCAATATTTGTAAAATATGTATACCTAATTAGTGTTAATATTTTCTGATAATAATGAATTTGTTTGTTTATTTGTTAGGAATGCATGTATTGAGATTTCGAGTGATGAATTTTGGCGCTCCTAATAGATCTTGAATAAATTTAAATTGCGATTCCTGTTTACAACTTGTAGATGCTTTTTCTGTAATAGCAATGCGAACTAATTAGTAAATCATAATGAAGATACTTCTTTTCTTAATTAGCGATATTCTTCCTGTATTCAATTTTTTTTTCTTATTTTTGTCAATATTATTATTTTATTTTAACTAATATATATATATATAAATATAACATATATAAATATATGTTATTTAGTTATTAATCAAAACATTGTGTATAGGAGCATTTGAAATTCTTATAATAAATTGTGTATAGGTTGTTTTAGCCTTCATCATATGAAGCAGTGCACCTTGTATCGAATTGTTGTACTCGAATATCGGCTTTGCTGGCATTCTTAGGAACTGCCAGTGGCTCGAAATTTTTATGTCCGCAAGGAAAGATCAAATTAATGATTATTATTAATTAACGACATAATTAATGCGCATAAACAAAGTATTTAACATAATGTAACCTACAAGCGTAGGTCAGTATCAAAGATGCGAAATAGGAGAGTATCGGTAGTCGAATCAAAAATTAATACGAATACGAAACATGGAAGCGGGTAAGATATTGCCACAGTAAAATCAACATATAAAATGTTGAAACTCGTGATAACAAGTAATACGATTCTGAACACGGTGGTTTTTTTTTTGCTTTGTGTTTAATTCTTTGCCACGAAGGCAGTTTATCTTGGCTAAGCACTTAAATTAAGAATTAGTACTATTTTTTATGATAAATATAGCATAAATTCATAAAAGATCCCATACAGTCAATTTGTCGATAATGATTCCATTTCTTTATAATAAATTGTTTATTCCAATTATAATTCTACTTTTTCATTAATCTGCTATAATAACGTCCTTTCTTACTATAAAATTATCCATTATTCCATGCTCAGTTTTAGAAACATCTGCAAATATTATTTTAAAAGATACAAGTTCTAAAGTAATTTTTGTCTTTTGTCAAAAGTATCTTTTAAAAATTATTATAACGGATGTTTATAAAGCTAAATTTATTTTTTAACAATTATATCTGCTCATCACTACATCAATTTTAAAGAAATGTGAAACTCCTCCTTAAATCTATTTTCCAAATTTGCAGCATTTCTACATGGATTGCTCTAATTTTAGAAAACTTTGGATAAGATCATTAAAAGTAATTATATTAACAATAATGAACATAAGAAAATTCCAAACACATGCTACTAATGTTAATGAAAGATTTGATTTTTAAAAAGAGATGCAACTGTCTCGAAATTTAATTCTTTTTATTCAAAATTCCTATAATTAACATCTAGTTCATAGTAAAAATACGGAGGCTTTTTCTCTGCAAAATATTAACCTTCGCATACGTGTAAAACTAATTATTTAAAACACACATAAACTTTCTTAGAGGCTTAAAGATATTCGCTACAACATCGAACTACTAAAACATCATATATACAACGTTTATTTATACTGTTTACTGTAATTTAATCGTAAATATTAAAACAATTCCAACATAACATAGACTTATCCACTGAAGAGCTGAATTACATTAAAATTATCGAGAAATCTTTAACTCGAAATTAAAAATATTTCAGTATTTTAATCCTCACTTCGTTGATTGATTCAATCTTGACCTAATTCATTATATCCTTCATAAATCTTCCTGTTTCAAATAATCGCAATTCCCACCTCGATACTATTTAGAGATCAATCAGATAATTACTTAATCGATAAAATTTCATTATAGAAAAGCAATATGCATAATCCGTATGAGAGCCTCTTGTACCTTATAATGCTCTAGAAATTAGTTCAGTTCCTTTTTAATTAGCAAGTTAACCATCAGTCTATCGATTACCTAAAGAGGATAATTCTCTAAAGACGCGATTCAGGGCATTTTAGTTGAGCAAAATTACTTTACTCTTATCGTGCATGAAACCATTGAAAAATCATGTAGTTTTGGTTTCACTTCGCTGTATCAATTCATTGGAGATAACAGCAAAATTCAACTACCGTTTCTGATACTTTCAGTAAACAGGACAACTAAAAAGTTGCGGCTAGATAACGTTTAACCTACATGACAATCGACAAGAATACAAATCGTCGCTTAACAAACAACACCACCTATATCAGTTTTTGAAATTTAAAAGAGGAGTAAAATACTCAATTTTTGGCAACTAATAACGAATATTTCTGAAAGATTTTAATATCTCATATGAACAAGATAATGCATGTTCCTACTAGATGTGAAAAAAATTCAGAAATATTCGCTATTGAGTGCAAAAAATTGAGTATTTTCTTCCTCTTTGAAATTTCAAAAAAATTGAGATAGTTGGTGTTGCTTGTTAAAAGACGAAATACTTTAAAGATTCAAAAAGTGAAATAATTTTTTGAGCGACTACATAAAATTTCAAACTAGTAGAAACATTAGTTAATTATATTATTCATGTTTTTTGTAATGAGAATAAATTCTATACATTAAGTCATTTTTTAACAATTGGCTTCATTGGCTACATTTTTGTAGAGGTTACCATATGCTTACTCAAAATATTGAGGTCACACAATATTGAAGGGGTAGTCTAATTTAATTATTGGAATATCAGTTACCAAATAGGTACTCATATAATTTTAAATTTCCGGAATGATTAAACATGAACAATGTTGATTTTTGGCATTTCAAGATTCCACCGACTTTGGTCAGAAATCGAATCAGTCATTTTCGATACGTGAGTTCAACATCAAAATTCATACACCATTTGAGTCAACATTAGTTATTTTTGATAATACTGTGACTATATTACAAACTTATTTGATTTCTTTTTATTAAATCCATAACCATTTTTCTTCTTAACCCTTTCGACTCCAATAGGCATATACGTCCCGGAAATTAGACTTTATTCATTATTGGTAAATAAATACCACTTTTACATGGAATTTTACGTTTTCAGTTTTCTTAAGGAATTAGGGAATAAAATTACGATTAAAGAAACTTGGAAACACTCTCAGATTGCAAATTTCAGATTGCTATTTTTTTACATTTTACACTAAGTATATTATATTTATACCATACTTAGTGTTAAATAACCCTTATAGTTCTTATTCAGTAATAATTTAGCCTTTTTAATGTCACATTTAAGAAATTTTGAATAAATTCTTTTTGTGGATATATTGTCCCAATCGTATTAACAGTGGAACAATATATCCCTTCATTGATCAAATTACTACAGGATTATTATTACGAAGCTCTAAAATTGTTTCTCTGACATGATAATTTTATGGCAGGATAGAGAGTTTTGCAAATGTTTTACTGGAATAGTTCCAGTCGTCTATACGATCCGGACATATTATCCCAGGAGATTTCAAAGAAACGGGAAAAGTGAATAACTTTAAAATCATAGCATACTTCTTTTAGTATGTCAACATTAAATTATAAGACTTTTCATAGTTAAATTCTAATCATACAAAAGTTGGGATCGAAGGGGTTAAAGCATAAGCGAAAAACTGTTCGTATAATTTCCAAAGACATATGTTAATTTCATTTAATATCAGCTAATTAATCCTTACTTGCGATGGCTCTTTTTTCTTCCAGCAGTTATTCTTTCAACTAACATCTCGATTTCGCTTTTTGGAAATAGCCAAGACTATAACGCCTAAGCAACACTCTTTCGAATAGCTACAGATAATTCCCGAACTCATGACTCATGGCAGTTTACCTCTTCCAAATTAATTTACTCCTATCGCGCATGAAACCATAGAGCAATCAAGAAATTTTTAGTTCCACTTCACTGTACCAATTCATCGAGGACACAGGTACCCGTTTCAGATACTTCTAGCAGATATCACATCCCTAGAAAGTTGCAACTCGACAATGTTCATTGTTGTAATTAGCTGTATGCGATACTCTATCCATTGTTTTGATAGGCGGAAACTACTCAGTATTTCAATTAGAATTCGGTTTCGCCGTCGCAGGTGATGGTAACTGGCTTATTTGTATATAGGCACTTGAATGTTTACTTTAACGAACGTTGTTGAGATTATGGATATCGTTAGAGAGTGGGAAGATATGTTTATAGAAGCGGTAATCAAAATACGATCATTTGTTTAATGTTAAACATAGGGAATCGAAGGTGAACACAGCATCTAATGATTATATAAGAAATCATTGAACGGAAAGGTCAACATGTAGCCATGATAGAAAATTTATAATTGTTAGTGTAATGAAAGAGCATGTTTACGTTAATTATAGTGCGTAAAAATTCAAATTTCATGGTAATTGAGATAAAATTCAGAGTGAAAAAAATATGCCAATGTTAATAATTGAGAAGATACTCATCCTTAAACAGCATTTAAAATGAATTAGGTGTATTTAGCAATTAAATGAAACCAAGTTTTTAAGTTGATTTCGATAAACTTATGATATTAATTTTTTTGTAAAATTTTTACATCTTATTAAGTATTATTTCCTTTATGTCTACGTCGAAAGTATTCTAATTACACTTTAACCTCATGTAATGTTGATATTTACGACTGTTATAAGTCACAGAATTTTTGGAGGCAATAATTACGTTAGTTTCATGATTTAAAATGTTTTGTTAATTCAAGGAATTAAATAAAATGAGGTATAGTATCACGATGCAGAACGCCGCCCCATGTTCCCGTGCCTGATGCCTTTACGGCAACCAAAGTTTCGTCATACAGGGACCGAACCCCGGAGCATTGAATTGCAAGCGCAATGCCTTCGCAACTGTAATATCGGAGCATCACGATACAGCAGTTTTATTTAAATAGATTTTTTATGTTATAATAGTATTTTATCACATGCTTCATAGATGTTGTGTATCCTTACTGGTCTCTACCTTTTACATAATCTTTCTCTTTTACAACAGGAGCAACATACTATAAAATATAATAGATATTACACCAATACTTTCATGAATGATGTTGAAGTACACTCTGATTCCATTCTCTATGAGCTGTGAAATAAATGTTGAAAAATTTTTGCTAGGCTAATTTACCATAAATAGATCTTAAAATTTCATTTTGATTAAGCTTTGGAGACATCTCTCTTTAAATTAGAACATAAAGAAGTCTTTTTAACTGTCCAATATGCGCAAAGAACTTTGAGCAAATAAATTTTTAATTCAATTCTTAATCCTTTCAGATGCTTCATAAAATGGTGTATGTTAGTAAAAAATTAATATAAGAAATCACAAACTTTGATTTCCATAATGCCCAATTTCCATTCGTTCCAAAAGTTATTGTTTGATATCGCTACTAATTTAAATCCTATTTTTGAGTTAATCAGAATCTTTAAAACTCAAAATTTTTTTGTTTATAGAATTCTGAGAAATTCATTTTTAGAATTCATATTTCGATATAAAATTCTATATTTTGTGCTTATAGAATTCTGAAGTGAAGCCTACGACTGTGAAAGATACCATCAGAATACACAGAATGATTTTATTCATTCTAAAGAAGAAAAAATATTGACCCCATTTTCAGAATTCATTCTTTTCTTACCATTACTGCGTTAGTTTACTGGTTTGTTTTCTTCATAAAATGAATATATTTTCGAATGTAATATCCATATTTTAATTAATATGGATATTAATTTAAAAATATTTTGATTAATTTTACTAGCCTTTGTTATCCATATTTTCATAAAGATTCCCGAAATTACAAAAACATGCAAAGTAAAGCATCTGGTAGAGTGTCTTTTTAGTATCTTTTTGATCTAGAAAACAAAGTTAATATATCTTATCAAAAGTATCTTTTTGATCTAGCAAATAAAGCTTTCTCGGAAATGCTTGATTTCTTTCAAAAATAAGAAAGTTAAAATATTAAATGGAAGGATATATTATTATGAAAAATTAATTGTCCCAACCGTTCAAATAATCACGTGACATTAAATGTAAATCATTCAGTACAGAATGTTAAACCAAATGTTTACATATAGAAAGTCAATCACATATTAAGTGTCAAAAATTATTTTGAACATAAATATCAAGATATTCAAAATCCCTAAAAAGGAGAACTCAAATGAATGCTTTCAAAAGTATTGCAAGCTCTTTTTTGCATAAAGAGAATGTTTATGAAATTTTCTCGAGATATATTCTCCTATATTCTTTGCGAAATTTATTTCATATTTACTTGTTAAAAATTTTCCTAAATACTCTAAATTTCAATTTTTTGATACATTCTGTATAAGAAAACCTCTTCTCGGGTTACTATACTCCTAAAACTTAAGTGATCCTTGGTGAACCACTTCACAGGGGTGCCATCTTTTTCCATCTATCTTTTTCGCCATCAAGCCTCTCTCATTGGTACATGAACGTTGGCAATAGTTGTCTGTTATTCGGACGATGCTAGTAGGCTTGAGGGGCACGTGTATGGCGTTCAACGATTCAATTCGTTATACATTATTGTTTATACAAAATTTTAATGCTTAGTAACATGCCTTACAGACGTTGTGCTGTAAATTGTAAAGGCAATTACAAAAATGGCCCAAAAGTTCCTGTGTTTTCGTTTCCGAAGAATGAGAATTTTAGAAGAAAATGGTTGCAAGCACTTAATCGGAAAGATTTTGTTATAACTGCAAACTCAATTGCAAGTTGACACTCATTTGTTATTTTTCTTTAATTATCCTTTATAACTGTTAGAGAATAAGTATTCCACTTGAGTTTTAACTTTTTCTCTTTCATTCTATGTCATTATCTACGGCAATCTATTATAGTAAGCTCATCTATCTTAAATTTCACCTCAATTTAATTTTTATATACTGATCATTAATGTCTTTAAAATGCAAATATCTAGTAAATTCTTTAATTTTCACACGCTTTTGAAAATTAATGGTAAAATTAACGGAATACTGCTTTCATAATTCTGATAGCCATTTGGCGCTTTCTGGCGACATACTGCCTCACCTGCTCAGTGTTCGTTTACTTAAGAAATGTTTCTTCCAAATTAACCTAATTTGTTTTAAACTCCATTAAACTCATTTTAAAATTACAACGTTATTTAGAATGTTTAAAAATATTACCAGAAAATATAAAATAATTAACATATATTTGTTTAGATAAGAATTAACTCAATAAAAGAGGTATACGTATAATTTTTCTAATAAATCGAAAGACTGAAGTTTATTTCATATATCAGATAATAAATATTAATATTTTGCCTATTACAGCTTTATATACAATCAGTATAAATTGCCTTTTTTTAATTATATTGTAATATTAAGTAGTAACTGATTTCAGTTAGATTCCAAGACTTTTAAGTTTTCTCATTTAATAAATTTAAGTATAATTATAATGTTTGAATGTGATAATAAGTGATGAATTCTAATTTATGTTTACCACGACCGCTTACTTGAATTAAATTAGCAAATCTCATTTTTTAAGCTTTTTGTTTAAAAAAAACTTATGTTGACTAATCATAAAATATACTGAACTACTAACATAAGACTACACTAAAACTGTTTATAACATTAAGCTTACAGCACAATAGTTAATGCTGTTATATTACATTTTCTTTTTAATTTTTGGTGAAGTTGAACAAATTTGAATTAACAATTTGTATTTATTTTTTTAGGTGTGCATATAACATTTCTCTGAGGATTTGGTCATAAAGGAATCGTCATTTGTTGATTCTACTACTGGAAATATAATAAAAATCCTTTTGTCGCATTTTAAACTGAAAGAAGGAGCCGTCCCAACTATCCTTCCTGGTTGCCCAGGTTACATGATAAAGGACACGCTATCTAGAGAAACCCGTGAAGAAAAATTAAAAAGTGCTGCCTAAATATGGCTATCCAAGACAGTTTAAAGTCGAATGAAGAATACGAGAAAAATCATTTTTTTCAGTGACTATGAGGAGTTTAAGAATTTACTAAAAGTTATTATCATCGATTCTTTTTGGTATACACATGAACTTTCAAATAAAACTTGTTTTACTTCACTTGTATATGTGCCATGTCCAACTGTTAAATATAATAATTTCCATATAATTTCCCAACTATTGATGAGTTAGATGAATTCTTGTGTGAATTTAAATTGTATCAAAATAATTATCGCGAAAATAACTGTTCTGAAATTGTAGATGATGCTAGTCTTGAATGAATGTATTTTTATCTGTACATATACAGTATCATTTTGTTTTACTACTCTGGCATTTTTTAATAAATAATTTTTGTTTATTATTATGTGTTATCTTTCTGTGAAAATACATTAAGGTTAGCACCCATTTTATATATTTAAGAGTTTCAAGTTAGACCTTTAAGAACCTTTTGAAAATTTGAGGAAAATATTTACCAAGAAAAATAATTACTTTTGAAAGTATGATTATTTTAAAAAGTGGTTGAATACAAATTCTAATTAAATTATTTCAAGCTGTGTATTTTGTAAAAAAATTTTACATTTGTTTATATACAATCTACGAAGAAAAATATATATTTTATGAATATGCAGAGTAGATGTTTTACTAGAAATCTCTGTCTTTGATCATTTAAGAATGCCGAGATTTGATTCAAGATTATTTTTACCTATTTATTTGAACCATTCCTATTTATTGCCAAAGCTTAGAATTTTATGTGGAGCTTCTGAGAAGTTTATATTTCTAAAAGAAAAAGTATGCAACAAATGTGTATTATTTAATAATTTGAAACATAATAAAATGATAA
Source organism: Araneus ventricosus (assembly GCA_013235015.1). NCBI lineage: Eukaryota > Metazoa > Arthropoda > Arachnida > Araneae > Araneidae > Araneus > Araneus ventricosus. Next base: position 2,697 of record BGPR01029706.1, on the reverse strand, counting down.
TTAAATAAATGATTGTAATTATCGAAATGCTGCTTTTAAGTAATTATGAAGTTCTGAGAAAACGGCACTACAGTAATAATTATATCTTCTAAAATTTTTTGAGGGCTTTAATCGTAAGTAAAAATAATTAACAGGTAAGAAAAATTAGAAATCTCCTAGCCGAGTATGCTGGAACTCGGAACATCGACTCGAATCTTTCGAATCTTCGACGACTTTTACAGCGGAGTGGTCTACTTCAGTGACGTCACTGATTCCCGCGCAGAGGCTTTCTTATACAGGGGATAATGGTTAAACCCAAATGTTGTCCTCAAATTTAAACAAAAATTGTGATCAAAATGAAAAATGTCGACATTTTTTTTAAATGTTTAACACAAAATACTAATATTGTTGCAAATATGGAAAGTCGCTTCCCAGCAATGCAAGTCTTATAGTTGGGAAGAGGGTTTTACAAGGTTTAAGCATGGAGTGACCTCAGCGACTGTTATGGAACCTCTGACCTTGACGACAAACTTGGCGACCATTTTGGAGATTTGGCGACAAATATATAATTCCCGAAAATGCAACCCTTTTCTCGATATTTCTACTAGGAAAGGGAATACACGAGAAAACACCATGTGACGTCACGGCCTGTTGGAGAGAATATTTAAGGACGGCGCCGTAGTCAGAGGAGCGTCTTGATCGACTGGTTGATCGTCTTGAAGCGCGAACGTCTTTGGAGTTCTATCCGCTGTGCAAGCTAGTGAGCTGAGCTGTTATTGTTACTGGTATTTGCTGACTGTTTGTGTTGCTAAATATCAAAATGCTGAACTGTCATTACCTGTGAATTGTTGTCTATTTACATTGGTAATCTGTGCAAGAACTATTGTTTCCTGTACCTGTGCTACGTGTTTTCCTGCATACTTGTAAATAAACCTTCATTCTCCATTATCCTGCGTGTTGGACTGTTTACACCATACAATATATTTTTACAATATATTTTTCGAAAATAGTTATATAGAGTGTCTAATAAAGTCCTAACCCACCATTAATTTCCAAACGGCGACAGTTATATTCATTAAAATAATGCCCAGGTGCAGTTAAAGTGAGTAATGCGTGACGCAATGAGATTGTTTACAGCGCCACCTATTGTTACCAGAAGTATCAATTACACTGTTGTGCATAAAAATCGGCCTCGACACCATTCTTGCAAATTCTTGTGTAAAGTGACCCCTTAATCCGAATATGACCACCATTTTGTCCCATCACCCACCGTTTTCTCGGGACGCCCCCTCCCCTATTTTTATCACTGCCCCATAATTTTATGGCCATGAATTTGATTTGGAGGGGGGAAACGATTATTTTAACCGTTAAATGTCTTCTGAGGGGCTACAGAGGGGAAAAGTTCTAAAATATGAACATTTGTAGCAAGGGGGGGGGAGATTTGGGAGGGATTTGTCCCATTAAATTTAAAAAAAATCAATAAAAATGACCGGTTTTTCTGCTTTGTTTTCACAATTTTTTCACTTATTTTCTACATATTCCAGCTTCCAGACCCCCCTTTTCCTCACCCAAACTCCCCAAATAATAAAAATATTTAGCAACAATTTTAGCTAAAAGCGGGTGAGAGGGAGAGGTCCCGAAGCCCTGACAAGAAAGTTTGGAAGATTCACTGTACAATGTTGCCTCTCTTTATTTTTATCACTATTCTGTAATTTTATGGCTATGAATTTGATTTGGAGGGGGGGGGGGAAAGAATTATTTTAACACTTAAATTTACAAATAAAAATATAATATATAATAAATAAAATTAATATATAAAAATAAAGTTTGGAAGATTCACTGTACAACGTTGTCGCTTTTGCGCATCAAACTCGGATTGATCAAACAGTTTGTGAAAGAAATGGATAAGACAGGTGATGGATTTAACTTTTTGAAAACTAAATTTCCTCGTCTTATGAGGCTCAAATCAAGGAAGGAATTTTCGTGCGCCCCTAGATTAGATAACTTTTTAAATATTCAACGCGTATGAAACACCTGAATCGCAAAGAAAAATGAAGCATGGCTTGCATTCAAAAATGCGAGCATTTTGGGAGAATACTGCTGGTCATTGGTACGAAAAACTTTTTCTTCATTGTACAAGAGGAAAGCAAGCACCAGATGAAGGTACTATATTATAAATTGCATTTATTATATTATATATTATTATTTATTATATATTATATTTTTATTTTTAAATTCAAGTGTTGAAATAATTCTTTCTCCCCTCTCAAATCAAATTCATGGCCATAAAATTACACAACAGTGATAAAAATAAAGAGCGGCAACTTTGTACAGTGAATCTCCCAAACTTTCTTGTCAGGGCTTCGGGACCTCTCCCCCTCACCCACTTTTAGCCAAAATTGTTGCTAAATATTTTATATTATTTGGGGGGTTGGGGTCACCAACCGGGGGGGGGGGCTGGAAGCTGGAATATGTAGAAAATAAGTGGAAAAATTGCGAAAACAAACTAGAAAAACCGGTCATTCTTATTGATTTTTTTTAATTTAAGGGGACAAATCCACCCCAAATCTCCCCCCTTGCTACAAATGTTCATATTTTAGAACTTTTCACCTCTGTAGCCCCTCAGAAGACATTTAACGGTTAAAATAATCGTTTTCCCCCTCCAAATCAAATTTATGGACATAAAATTACCAAACAGTGTTACAAATGGGGGGGGGG
>BGPR01029705.1:0-19118 GCA_013235015.1 Araneus ventricosus | reverse complement strand
AATGTGTATATGAATGTGTTTCTAAATAATGTGTATATGAATGTTTTTCTAAATAATGTGTATACTTAAAATGTGTATTCAGACTGATAACAGTGTAATATAACTGGTCGTCCGCGAAAACATTCAAATTCCATTTTGATTAACCAGATGCGTCTAAATTATATTTCATGCTCTAAGAAAAAAACAACGCAAGAGATCCTCAACCTAGAAAATTAAATAACAGCGTATTTTAGAGGTTAAAAGCTTCTTTTTATCCCATATCTCCTTCATATATTGTTAAATACTCTACTTTTTTTTAGAAAAAGAAGATCCTTCAACTTCATCTTTTTCATTAATCATAGTTTTAAGCACTCGGATCATTATTTATTTGTCTAGACGCGGGTAGACTTGATGTTAAATGGATGACAAGTAGATTACGTATCCTTTTAAGAAAAGTTTTATTACGTCTTTTTAAAGAAAATGATTGATTCGGTTTTTCTTTTGCAGAAGCCGCTTTTATGTCAAAACTCAGTCCACTCGTTGGAATTCTTTTAGCTGTATTGGGTACACTCTTAATGATTGGTGTTGTTGGTTTGGCTTTTGTCCAAATACGTAAACGAAGGTCTCCAAAAAGTAGGCAAATTGTTTTCTACATTTTTCTTCTTTGTTACCTATATTCCCTTCTAATTGTGAATCATTTTATTTTATTTAAAAAATAAAATGTTTTAAGTAATATCATCCTTTTCCTAGAATTAAAAATATAATTAGCAAAGTGAAATAGTTTTCATATTTATTCTTGTACTTAAATACAATGCAATGTAACATTCTTGTGTGTCTTTCTTTACAGAGCTTTTGTTAATATTAAATATTTCTTTGTTGCGATGTAATGAATCGCTGATGAAAAAGTTCTGATTGTTTTGGGTTATTGTCCGTTTCTGATTAAATCTATTTTTAGAATTAATAGCTAAGCAAACAAGAACTGCTTTTCTCCGATGAAATAGAAAAAAGACTGTATCGAAAAATAATGAGAAGAAAGGAAAACAACATGGCAGAAAATTGCATTAAAAATAAATTATACGCTTGTTACAGAGAGAATGAAATATGTTTCTAAGATATTGATTAAGAAGTTCTTATAGAGTTTATAAATAATACAATTTTTGTGTTTTAATTTGCAGAGGTATAATTAAAAAATAGTTGTCGAAGTGCAATCTTCAGATTCGTGCAGAAGAATTTCCTTTTTTCAGAATAAATTAAACAGCATTTCTGGTAAATTTGTATATTGCAAATGGAATATCACAATAATACATATTTTTCTTTCATTGTTCCCTTTTTAAATTATTTTCATTCTTTATATGCATAGCTTCATATTTACCTATCTGTGTTTCAGTGAGAATTTAATTATTATTGAATACAGCTTTATTTTAGTAAATGGGTATTCTAAACTGATATATTTGAAATACATTTCCAATCATAAAATAATTGTTTTCGCTTAACAATTGTTTAAGAAAAGGAAGAATTATGAAAAGGACATTATGCTACATATTGATTTGTAATTATCAAACTGAGCTGGAATGCTCTTAATCTGTATGAACTATTAATTTATAAATTCTACCGATCGAAAGTTATTAGAATATGCATACAGATAATATACATAAGATTTTGAAATCCGCATAAAAATAATTGGAATTTTATCATTTTAGAAGTTATTTGTTTTTATGACAGCCATCATGATATCATTTGATATTTTCAATATTTATTATTGCATTATGATCTCTAAAACATTTAATTCATAAGATGTAAAGCATTTTTAAGGATTAAAATGACCTGGAATGCTGTATAAACTATTAATTTATAAATTTTAAGAATGGAAAATTCGTAAAATATGCTTACAGATAATATGCAGGAGTTTTCGAAATACATATCAAGAAAGAAATTGGATTTTTAACCATGAAGATACTGGTTTTTTGACAGCCATCCTGATATTACCTAAATGATATGATTTTTTAAAAGTATTATCGTATTATGATCTTTAAATATTTCATTCGTAAGAATTAACTCTTTAATCTCCTCGGGATTAAAGAGTTAAAGAACGATCTTTTTTCCTCTAACTCCTTTAAAACCGGGACTTTTTGGGAGAAAACGACATGAATTGGACTCTCCCAACTTGGAGGTCCATTTTCCTCGAACCCCTGCTGTAACATTCCCTTAAAGCCCAATGAAATGGGCTATAATTGGCAAAGATGGTTGGACTCCCTATCGCACTTATATCCTATGCGTTCTCAGAACCTCACGACCTCTCCTCAGAAGAAACTAACCTCCTCAGGCCGGCCCTCGTCGCTGTTCAGATGAGATTTTTAGACCGCCCGAGACCGCCTCGCTCGGTATGAGAGGGTTAAATCAGCTTTAAGAATTAAACTTGAAATGATTTCAAGCGAATATTTGCCATAAACGACATGAATTGAATTATTTTAAAGTGATTAATGTGATCATAACGAATTAATTGCTCCTCTATTAAATTAAGTTCGCGTTGGCTTATAGTAAGATCTCGACTTTGGGGTCGGAGATTTCCAGGTTCAAATCCCGATTGTACTATAGTTCCACCAAGTATGGGGCCTGGTGGCATTAAATCTTACGTCGTTTATTAAAAGCCCTCTCGTTGGTGTGATGCGGAAGTTTGTAGGCGGTTTCAGCTCAAGTGTTGTCCTTGTCTCCTAAATGCAGTTCAAAATTACGATGTAATCACCAACAAATAAGACCCCGGAATGTTAATCCATTAACGGCCAAATTAATTCGAGGCATATATTTCAATAAATTTCTATCGAATTTTTTTCAAAACATCAAGATTAAGTTAACTGTGAAGTAAAATTAAATTCGGAAAACAATCGGATTTTTTAAGCTTATTTTCTGTTTTTAGGAAAAAAATATAAACAAATCGGTAGAAAATTGCTTTTAAAGACCTTTATACATAAATATTAAATACTTTTTTAAATAAAGGGAAATATCAAAATGTTAAGATTACTTTCAAATTTTTTCCATTACCTCAAAGGAAAAATAAAAAAAAAATTAATATGACGGTATTTTGACATCAAAACCTGGCTGACTGGTGGTATATGACTGTTGAAGACTGTTTAAGAGCTGGGTAACATATATTTACCTGCAAAGCAGTAGAAACGATGGAATACATGAGGTTTAGCCAGGGAAGCGAAATTATTTGTCTTATAAATAGAACACTGGGTGTTAATGTAACTAAACTAAAACAAATTAATACACATTTCTTTCTATCTCAATACCCAGAGATGGCAACGTAGCAGAGTGTATATTGATCCCAAAGTTTACACTTGCGAAGCTATTGCCATCCAATGTATAACAATTACAAATTCGACGATACTCTCCGAATAACCTCCGGCTCTTGTGATTATTTCAGATTCTACAAAAAAAGTAAAATTAAGCTTTCATTTTCTCAAGTCTTTCATAGAAAATTTTGCTCTATAAACTTTCATTAAACTATTACTAACTTTTGGAAGCCACAAATCGATATCATAACAAATTAGATTGAAGTTGACATAAAAATGATAAATTAATAACTTTCTAAATGTAATGAATTGTAAACGATTGTAGCTTATCAATTTAACGATTTTGCATCCATCATTCGGATCTGATCTGATGATAGCACCAAATTAATGTGCATGAATTTCTTTTAGCATGCTTGCCAATATTTTGATTCATTTTATTAGCAGCATGATGTTGTTGTAGTCTAACACATCTGAAATGTCAGTTGAAGCTTTGGTAATTTATAAGAAGTGTCGATTAACAGAAAAATTCATGTAACTCAATTTTCCTTCAATAATTCTTGTTATTATTTATGTTAATAAATAATAATGCGTTTAATTTTTTTAATCTGTTTAATACTTTTAACGAAATTATAGCAAACCTTATCTATAATTTTAAGTCATACAAAAGTTGTATTCATGAATTATTACCAATTTTACTACTGATTATTTAAACACTTGTATGACTTAGCTTATGTATGATAGTTTTGCTTAAAAGAATACATTTAGTTTAATATGTATAAACATTTTTTTTTCAAATTGAGAACAGTTCTGTTCTTACAAAATCTTGAAATGAATAACAATTCATCACTTTTTTCGAAATATTTCGAAGGTGTAAATATTTTTGAATAATTTCAAACTGTTTGTGCAATTAAAATTATATTTATTTAAATATTTGTTATTCTTAAAAAAGATATACAATAGAATACAAATGAATTATTCCTTATAAATGGAAACATATCACAGAAAAATTAGATTTGCTTTCACGCAATAATTAATTATGCATTTTATTTAAAATTCTAAAACAAACATAAAATCTTATGTAAATAATGAAATGATAAGCACATTAAAATCCCTGTACTACTCAATTTTCGAATCGCGGATGATAATTTGGTCTTCAGAAATGAACAATTGGAAATGCTCTCCTTAATACTAAATTGTACTCAGAAGTGAGTCATCATGAATAATAACAATTACTCGGCCCGAATTCTACTGCTTAACAAAAGAAGAGAGCATTCATTTGAAGTCTGAATGAGCTCCTTTCGTTTCCTGAATGTCGTGAAGCAGAAGTAATTAGTTTTCACGAAACTCAAAGCGAGGGAAAGCATTTTACAACTCTTTTCTCAGCATTTATTGCCTAACAAACTTCAACCAGCAAATAGCTCTTAATAAATGTTGACGTGTTTTGATCAGGATTCAAATGGTAATGAAAAGAGCTACTTCTCTCGCTGTGAAGTGATAATGATTTTAATGCACTGACGCATGTAGGAAGCGGGTTGCATGTTAGATGCGTTAAAAGCAAAATTTATCACGATTAAATTTTCACTCACAACATCTGGAGAGTAATGTGAATATTAAAACAAATGTCCGAAACGTTAAGGAGATTCTAAACCGAAAAATGGAGTTCTTTATTATTTTAAAAGAAAATATTTTTGTGGTAAAATATCTTTGAAATCCTTAAATATGAATCATTTCTTCCATATACTAGCAAAACGCACATGGTTATGAAATTATTTTTTTAAGGATTCGTTTCATTCGGTGAGGCATTTTAGAGTGTTTGGCAATTTTTCTAATCACTTTACGCACACAAATTGAATATTTGTTTTTCATTCATTTACACATATATTGAAATTTAAGCCCTATTTTTTTCCATGTTTTATTTTCTTTGTAAGTTAACTAAAACAGGAGACTTATTGGACTACTTTTCGAGCGAAATATTGGGACCACCCTCTACTCAAACTTCCAGTCGTCGCTGCTGAACATATGCTGGCATTATAAACCATAAATTCATTGTTTAAAATCTTTCCCTTAGTCAGAAGCACCGGCAAACAATGAAATTTGCTTTTCTATGTAGAAACAAAACATTTGAATCATTTGAAATACGGCATGATTATGGGTGCCAAAAGTGTCCTCTTTTCTCGTACAACAGTGGCTCGAGCCTTCAAATAATGGCTTAGCCAAAAAGATTTTGAGCAAAAAATGGAATAGTGTGTGGAAATTACTTGTGGTTGAAAGAGGATTCAGATGCTTGGAACGCATTGTGGGAGAGCTACAACGCTACAAACAACAGCGCAATAAAACTAATCACATCACAAAACATATCCATGATTTCTTTAAGACGGATATTAAAATGAGGTGACTTCCATAAACGACGACGAAAAAATATTTTTTTATTTCTTTTCAAAACCAAAAAGGACAAATTTTAAGGTTTAAGAAACACCTATATTGGGCATTTGATGAGTGGAAAAATGTTGTCTTGTCTGACATTCCAGATTACTTCTTCATCATGCTGATATTAGGGTTGGCATTTGATGAATTTGGGAGATGAAGTGGAAAGATCTGATCACTGTTCCAAAACACCACTATCCAATCTTAGGGAATTAAGTGTCGCATGAACATGCGTTGAGCATGAACGCATGAGCAAAAACATTAATTAACATGGGCTATTACTCTTCAATGGTTTCAGCAACCTGTGGAGTCTATCCCTTGAAGATATCTACTGTCATATAAGTCAAGAAGGTTCAAAACGATTTTCAGGTGTTCCTAATATTTTAATCCTTTAATGTATTTTGGAAAGTGGGGTAAAACGGGATACCTAAAGTTTGAAGGTCTGTTGGAGCTAATCTATTCTGCATGAAGCTTGTCAAATTTTACTAAAATGTTCTTTATTTATCAGAGTTTAATACAACTTTCAGGGAAAGTCACAGTTTCAATGCTTTTTTTCACTAATGTTTTCTTTGGAGAAAAAATCGAAGTTTCCCGTTTTACCCCACTCTCCCCTATGTTTTAAGCTTTTAGAAAAAGTTTAAGTTCATAAGTTAGTTAAAAATATCTGAAATAATAATAAATAATAAAGACTTCAATAAATAATTCTTGAATGAAGTAACAATAAAAATAAAAACTTGAGAATATGTATTTTTAATTTTTTGTGTTGAATTCTGTTGGAGAGAACAATAGTTGAGGTTATTTTATTAAAACAACCAACATCGTAAATTCTCTTCTCCAAATATGGTTACTATTTGTGAATGCACAAGCATAATGTCATTTATTCTATCGGTTAGTTTTAAAATTATGGGGTATCAGACTTTATTTCATATTTTTAATATTTTATTGAAGATTTTTATGCTGAAAATGCTATATTTGGACAGCGGTTAAGCCCCATTTGAGATAACATTTGATTACATAGATATTTGATTAGCATGCTTTGAAAATGTCAAATAACATTAATTTATACGACAGCTAAAGTTCTAGTGAGGATGAGCAGATAGGCACACACATGAAAATTTGAAAAATTACCAAACTCATAATTTCTCTTTTCTGAAATAACGAGCATGAAAGTCATCGGGATTATATAGAGGTGAACAAACAAATGGTTAGACTAATAATATTTATCTAATAAAAAGACGGATTCGAATTTTCTTTGTAAAATACCATGTGAATTCACGACTTTTATGACATACATGTTTTAAAAACAATCTTGGTTCTATCACATGATTTGAACATATGCAACATTTTTTTTGTAAACCTGTATACCGTATGCATTGATTGTTAAATGCGTTTTAACTCCTTAACTGCCATAGGCGTATATATACGCTTCAACCAGTCGATGCGTTAACTACCAAAGGCGTATTTATACGCCGTTGTAAAATACCTTCTTTTAAAGCTGTAATTTTACGTATAAAAATGCTCGTGGCATTCAACTGACCTTGAACGGGTGTTTGCATGGCGCATGACCATTTCTGAAAATTAGGGGGAGAAATTTTTTACTGGGGAGGGTGACGGGGAGGGGCGCTTCACTACGCCGCTGAGCGAAAAACGGCGGCACTGGGGAGCAACTCACGTAAAATTTCAGTGGCGGTTAATTCTACTTATGATCAGTTTCTTAAAAAAAGAATAATAGGAAACGTATTAGAAATAAAAACTGTAATTTATTCTAATGTAAGTTCCCTATTAGCACAAGATGTTCTACAATATCTTTACGACGCCTTGCGGCATTCAGAATATCGCAATCGTAAAGATATCTTAAAATATCTAGTGCTAACGGGGTATGAATCAATTATAAGTTCTCACTAAATCGAGAATAAAAATCGAAGAGATAGAGAGAAAAAAAATTTTACTGATCTGAATGAATATAATTCGAAAACACATTAATAACGTTTTGTTAAATTAAAATTCTCACTAACACATTCATGAACATTAATCGAGATTAAATTCAGTTTTTGTATTTAAGATTGTTTATTATCCCATTAACTATTTGATTTTTATGCTTAATAAATCTTAATGTAATTATGAGATATGTAAGAAATAAGATATAATAAATTTAAATATTAAATGCGTAAAAATGGTAAAAAATTGTTAACAAAATTTAAAGTAATTTTGAAAAACTGTCTCCTGATAATATTTAAAACCTGAACAACCTCAAAAAACATTTCAGAGTTATTGAAAGAAAATTGAAAAGGGTTACTACAAAAAGCAGCTTTATTAAATAGGGTAATTTATTCCACAAATAATATTATTCCGAAAGTCGCTGTATTCAGCAAATCCATGACATATTGTTCTATAATTAGAAACTTGAACAAGAAAATAAAAGTATAGCAACCAAATTAATATTCCTAGTTTATCCAAAACGACATATTGGAATAAACACTGTATTTGATATTTTATTTACTTTTAAAACGTGTTTCATTATTTGTATAATTACATTACTAAGGTAAATATTTATATTAATATAGCCGGTTATTCTGTAAATATTCAGTAACTTAACTATGAATATGCAAAAATTATTTTTTGATAATTTCAGAACTTAAATAAATATTTGATTTGTTATTAACTTAATGCTCATTAAATAAATATTCCAAACAATGTTTTTTTTTCTAAATGCAGCATCTATAGAGGAGGACAAGAGCAAGTATGTATAAAGGATAAATTACATATTTTTATTATTACTCTTTAAATATTCAAGTTATCATACAAATAACAAATTCCAGTTATCATAATTATTAAGAAAAGGAAATGAAATGATCACTCGATATAAAATAATTTTGCTGAATGAATAGTTTATCTGGTGCATGAAGTCTGATTAAATAATTCAAATATATATATATATATATATATATATGTTGCAATTAAAGAGTTAAATCCGTTATTTCATAGAATGACTTAGTATTTCATGAATTACTTAGTTATTTCAATTCCTTATTTCATAGAATAACTAGATATTTCATGAAATATCTAGCTATTCTATGAAATAACTGAATTATACGCTTTAACGGTAATGTATATATTAATCATAATCTCTAAGAGCTCCGTTAATTATCGAGATATATTTGTATGCTAAAGGCGCCATAAACGTGACAAATTATAATTCTTGAAATTGATCTACGTGTTAGTTTTTCAAATTTTGTGAGACCAACGACTTATTTCAAATATTCGATATTGGAACTTGAATGAGTGGAATTATTTCAAAATATTTTAATAAATAAATCCATTTCACAAATGAAGAAATTTGGAGGCAAGTTGGTTATACATTATTATTTGAATGATACACGATATTATATCGAAAACATGGAATATTCCATAAAATTCAATAAAAAAATGCTTATTGCTTTATAAATCAAATAATTTATGACCAATGGTATTATATTACAGAAATGCATATTTCACACTTTTGTAAATAATGCATCCAATGGACTACGCCGAAATATATGAGCATCCAAGTAAATTCTGCTAAGAGTTGTATTCTTGTGTGTGTGACCATGATATTATAACCAATTTAACAAACACTTGGTAATACTGGGCATTTTATAATGAAATATGACGAACTTTATTCTTCGAAATGAAGCATGTACGTGAGATACTGCAAGCAGTTTGCAATTTACATCAAAATATGTAGTCAATATGTTACAAAATGGTAGAAAAATACTAAACGAAGGAGCTACACATCATAAACTTTCTGAAGAAATTCTGCAAACTTTATTAATGATGCATAAAGATGCTATTATATACCATTAGCAAATGGTTCTACGCTAATGATGTATAATGGTCCAGAACATGTTTTTTATGTTTCCAACTTACCTTTTAAATATAATTTGATATTCTGTAATCATAAAATGAGCAATTCTTCAATCTCCATTCGAGGAATAAGCATTTGAATCTGTTTGAGAATTCTGCAGAAATTTGTATCTACTGCGGCTGTGCGCTTGCAGTTTGGTTTTTAGTTACACCACAATTAAATAAGGAAGTCTGCTCTTAAATATTCGTCTGCGGGAACATGATGCCTAATTTGGCTTTATGGATTTTGGCACTTTATGTTTTCCCATAAAGCGAATAATTACATAACCAAGGATAAAAAATCGCAATATAAGATTAGTTAATTTAAACCGTATTCGTTGTATTCCTCAGTTATTGTCGAGCAGCACATGCATGTATATTTTACCCTTTCAGGGGCACAAGCAATTTTTTTATTTTCTGAAAACAATATTAATGACTGTAAAAATCCATTAGGAAAAATAGAATTGGTGCTGCCATCTATTGTCTCTGTCAGATACTAAAACTCATTCTTTGTAATAAATTGTCAAAAGACTACCGTCTGGATAAGAATAAAGCTAATAAAAATGTGGTTTCGACGAGAAACTACAGGCATTGAAAGGGCACTACAGTAGAGTCTCGATAATTCGAGGTGGAAGGGACCGGGCCGATCTCGAACTATCGAAAACTCGAATTATCGAAATCATAAAATTTAATGAATAAATAAATGGATATAAAAGCAATTTTTAAATTTGAGTGTAGTATATTTAAATGAAAAATGTACTTGCATATTATTACATTACTGCTGATAGCAACAGGTTAATTATATATTAAAATAATTGTCAATTGTTTTTTGTTTAAACACATTGCTCCTATATATCGATTCCCGTTTTCTTTGGAAGGGGGCATTTCTGCACGTGGCTTCGGAGTGCGCAGTGGACATTTGACCCGTCGAACAACAACAAAAACCAGATGCCGTTTCAAGTGTTGTGTATGTGTTGGTCATTATTTGGAAGCTAAACTAATTTTTTCACTAACTCGGATTTATAGAATACTCGAACAATCGAGACTCGAATTATCGAGACTCTACTGTACATGCAAAAACAAAGAAAATGTTCATACATTGTTAGTAATCGTGATATTTAAATATAATTAATACGAATTTAAGAAACACCGTGTTTTGGTTGTGATAGTCATTTAAAATTTCTTGAGTGATTTGATATTTATGCGAACGGTTTAAACTGCTGTACTTGTAGTTGATAAAAGCTAATAATCTTAAAAATATTGTTCTAAAGTTAAAATTTGTAGCATTAAACATTGATAATTCTAAATTTCTCTATTTTCCTTTTTGCATTTTGTAGGATTGATATGAACATTAAGAAATCTTCAGAAGATATTGTTGAAACAACAGTCGCGTGTCCTGATGTAGTTCCTCCTAATAACAGTAAGTTAAAATTTCTTAGTTTTAAATAAATATTGGTGTTATTTACTTCTAAAATCTCTCAAAACTAAATATTTGTGATCTGTTTTACATTAAAAATCTAATCTCGCTATATGAGTTTTAAAACTTTCCTTAATTGGTATTGTCTTTAAATATGTTATATGTATAGGGAAACTATGGCATGAAGATACATTTTTCATTTCAATATATCAGAGAAATAAATATACTCGCGAAAAAATTCTGGATAAAATATTTTAACCCTCCGAGCGGTGAAACGTCTTTTTACGTTTTTCATATTCAGTTCAAAAGCAGATAGCTCTTATTTATATGAATTTTTTCTTTAAAAATTTTGGATAAAGTATTCTTAAGATTTAAGAGATATAATTAAATATAAAAAATATCGATTCCTTTACTTTAAAAGCTAAGCTTTCTAACCTGATAGCTAAAAGTTCAAAATAGTTGCCCGCTCAGAGGGTTAAACACAAACACAGAATAGTATTCAAGGAAATGATTTTCGTCATAATTCGTATTCAAATTCTTCGAAGCAATTTTGTTTTAAAAACCAAATATCGTAATTTTGATTGTATTATAAAACGTATTTCATTTTTTTTACATTAACATAAATTTCTTGTAGAAACTAAATGCATACAAATTCTTATAAGGTGTAATAATGTTCTAGATAATATATTCAAATAATAGACAAAACAAGAAATTAAATTTGATTATTACAAAAAATTCAATTTGAAAATTTTGTTACACATGTATTTTTATTTCTGTAGCTTTGAAAGTACATATTTGTTTCTAACAAACGCAACAAAATTTAAACTATTAAATAAAGGACATTCTTAAAATACTAAAAGTAGAATAAAAAAAGAATATGATAATACATACAAAAAATAAAAGTAGAATAAAAAAATATGAAATTTCCTTTCTTGGAATGATGAGTGCTACAGCAAAATAGTTCAAAGAATACTCATATTCTTAATGATGATAGTACTTCGGTGTCTCAAAATAAGACTTTTGCTCCTTTGTATTTTTAAGTTGTCATCGTTGTACCACTGACCTTATATAATTTGATTATTCCAAAATAATTGCATCGGCTTTAGAAATATATTATTTAAAACCATTTTGCAAATTGTAAACATACACTAATTAAATTTTAATATTGTATCCCTACTGTATATTTGAACGTTATTTTTATCGTGACTTCGGATATATATTTTAGTTACATTGAAATGACGTATGTTTCATAAAATAAATACTGTAACTTAAACTGTTATCCAAATTCTATAAGAAGTCTTAATGTTATTAAAAAGAGCGGCGACAAAATGTCCCGTTAATCTTTTTAATTACATTAAATTCATTAAAAAATGTTAAAACATAAAATAATTATTAATTCAAATTAGTAAAATGACACTGTAATGATATGTAAAAAAATCTGTGACATTAAGAGGTGGTTAGTTATTGCCATCATAATATTAACCGATATAATATTTGAAGCTTATTTCCTGTTGTGAATTCATAAACATCGAGCTGTACAAAAGAAATATTGTGTGCTTTTTGAAAGAATTGTTTCAATTTTACAGAGGTTAATTAGCCTCTAAATTTTAAAAACGGTCATTATCCCAGGTAGCACAACACGGTCCACAATTTTGTACAATATTGTTCAATATTATACGATATTGTACAATATTATACGATATTGTACAATATTATACGATATTGTACAATATTATACCATATTGTGTAGTATTATACAATATTGCGAATATTGTTCACTATCGTGCAATATTATACACTATCTTTGTGCTACTGGGGATGCTATTTCATAATGTTTTCATAAAATGGTTTGCCTACTTACTAATGCGAAGTCGCGAAATTAATGTCAAATATTGAAGAGAAACATTTTAAACATTTAGCAATATTACAGCTAATTGTTATATTTCTCTCTTTGACTACTTTTTATTCTCATTCAAATAATATGTAATAAATTTATAAAAGTCAATAACAATTCCGATGGAAATTGAAATTTTGGAAGCAAACAAAGTCTGCGAGAAAACATTAATCAAATTTTAAATATATTTTAATTTAAAATAAAATAAATATTCATTTAAATCTAATTCCCTTAAGGATTGTTTTAATCATAAAATATTTGATGAAGTTGTAATTTAACATTAAAATCTTTCATCTACATCACAGACATTTTCACTTTGTTTCTTTGAAATGGCGATAATTAATGTCAGAATTATTCTCAAACGTGGTTCCGTAATATGAATTTTTAAAAAACCTTTCCTTTTATATTTAAAGTAGCCTATTTGCTTAAATTCGGCTTAAAAGTATATTTAATTATTAGCTCGACATATGATTTTTGAAGCAACATATTTTCAACACTGAAGCAAGATATATTTTTAAGAAGTTTTAACTCAATTTCCAAGTCTTCTTAATTACGGAAAATTTCTTAAAAGACTTTGTATTTTGTGCGCAATATAATGCATTAACCCTTTTTAAGGCCGTGGAAGTATACTTCCCCCCCAAATTCATCAATTTTGAAATCCAATTTTTAAGGTTGGCGTAAGTTCTCGCCTAATTTTTCGATGAAACAAAAGCCTAGATATTCCAATTTCTTATCTCAAACCATAACGAAGTGTCTTGACTTTGTAATTCATCATTAATTAATAACATTATTGAACGAAAAATTAAGTTCACGTAATGAGCAAAATGAACTTCATTCCTTAAGTTATTCTTAGTCCCAAAGTTATTTTATTAGACTACTACTATAAAAAATGGCCCTATAAAGGGTTAATAAGTAACATTTTCTTTGCGATTGGTACAGATACTGCACCATCCGTCTTTAATGTTTTCATACGAGACGGTACAAATTCTCGTACTAGTATACGAGTAAAATCCTTTTCGTAGTTGAACTAATCAGTCAACATTCTCATCACTAGACTGACTGCGTTACTCCTCTGTATTATTCAGTCACTACAGGTATGATTACATATTTATTGCTAATAAGGAAGACTAGAGTATTAACTCTATGAGCAGCAGAAGGGAACTAGACACTTTATCATGCCGTTATTTGAAAACCGTTGGAAGCATTTAATGTTCCTTTGTCGAATTCTTCATTGCAAGAGGATGCTTAATTTTCCACCTTGGTCATAATTGCCTAAAAGATAAAATTAAATTTATTAAAATAGCAACCATTTTGATCCTTTGGTTATAGTCATTTCAAAATTAAACCTATATGCCTTATTTACAATTAAATCTTGCCAAAAGTAAATGAAATTCGAATTTCCATAGCGTCATTATCCAGAGGCGAATATCTTAATCATCTGCTCTAAATCATTTGTATTTCTACATGTCAATGTGTATATCTGTAAAGACATTTCTATATTGCTTAATGACAAACACAAGTAATTAGGTTTGCGCCAGTTGAACAGACAGGATTCTAAAGTCAATCATGCTTTTACTTGATTATGATATTTAATGATTCTAAACAGAGTTGCATGGGAAATAATCTTGGTTTATTTTATTGGTAAAGAAAATTTAAGGGGAATAATACCAGATGTAGCTAATTTGAACAACAAATTTTGAAGAAAAAATATTAATTGCACAGAATTTTTCTTTACCTGTAGAACAGGAGCTGTACTAGAAGTTTTTTCTCTATGCGTAGGATGTGCTGCAGCAATTATACTGCTAAGCCAATGAGTTTATTACTTCTGGCATAGCTTCGAGGATTGGATATGTTATAGTGGCAACTATCTATCAGTCTATAGAACATTGGTACAAGCTTAAAACGCTTAGAGTGCTTCGATATAGTGACCCGTATTGTGTATAACTTGTTTGCCGCGATGAAGAAGTCATAGAATACCCGAAACAGTACCAGTTATTATGGCGGTTAGGTTGGTTTATGGCTTTGAGCTGTGGAGCAGTTCGGTGAAGAATGCCATTAATTGTTTCCTTCTTCAAATACTAATCATAGAGGCTTAAATTCAGATAGAGAAAGGCTGAGTCTCATCGAGAGTAAGAATTCATCAGGAGTTTCAGAGGTTCTGAAGGCAATAGGCCACTCTATCTGAACTATCAACTATCAAACTGCTTGTATTATTGTAACATTTTCCATCTTTCTGCTTTCGCCATTATTTGCTAGACAGTTAATGAGCATTTTCCGATGTCTCTTCCACTTCATATCCGCCACAATGTTTCAATAACCAAAAGGTTATAGTCGAGGGGACATGGAGAGGTGTTCTGTTCTACTTTGACAGGTATTCCACGATTTCTATGCCGTTGGAAAAAGTTGTATACGATTCTGGCGACTACTGCGAGGGACTGAAAACATTTCAAGCTAGTACCAATGCTTAATCGGCTGTAATTATATAGTTGCTGCAATTAAATTTTCCAGCCTTGTATGATGTGATGTTACGAATCTAAAGTAAATATTTTCACTCCCATGTCCCATTGCTTCAAGTGTGATGCATAGGTTCTTGCTAATAAGGAAAGAGTAAAATAAAAAATAAATAGGTAACTAATAGGCAGCACCGAGGATGATTCAAAAGTAGATCAATCTTATCTCATTAGACAGTGAAAAATGGTGTTGACAGCCTGCAGAATGTTATAAGAAACTGCATCATCAGTGAATGGATTTGAATGTGTTACTACGCATTCGATGGTTATATCTATGATAATATTCCCGCATCCCGTAATGATGTGTTAGATTCGTACATCGAATTACAGGAAATTTGGTATTTAAATCTGAAAGGAAATCAAAGCAGTACTTAAATTAAAAGACAAAAATAACTGATACGCTAAAGTATCTCAGATACCCTTTTCGTTATTATACGGAATGAAATAACAATAAATGCCCAAATAATATTCGTTTCTAATTAACAGAATAAGTAAATTCATAGGTCGAGGGAATAAATTGGTTTCGTCTCACACAAAGCGTTTCATTACATAGAATGTATAGAACGATTTTCAGATGAAAGTATCAGTGACTTCTATTTATATTAGTGACTTTTATTTATATTCCAAGCATTAATTTGGACGTAATAACACGCCTCGTAGAGTTTATCTTACTATTAAATAAATTAATTAATGGATATAATGACTTGAAGAAGAAAGGAAAGCGCTTTCTTGATTCTTCCTCAAACCCGTTCCTAGATGATGTGTGATACTTCTTACAACACGTAATCTAAAAGCTAATTAATGGTGGAATAATTTCGAAATTAGTTTTCCTAACCGTTTTCTGATATAGTAAATTTTTATATATATTAAATAAGGTATGATAAAATAATGAAAAAAAGGATTATTGGCTCACGTAAAAAACTCTATTAAATTATTGATCCACTTCCATCCGGACCGAACAAATTTTTCTGAGTATCAGTTAGTTTACTTGTTTAGTCGAGAAAGTTTCCGGTGGTTTCCTTCCGAAAGAAACGAAACCAATTTCTTTTATCCAACCAAGAGCAAATAATCACTCCCGAAGGGTACGGAACTTTCGATCCAGTTTCTGTTCAATAATTATTATAGTTCAATTCCAAAGAAAGAAAACTGCTGAGATGATCATTGGAGACTTTATTCATAAGTCAATGAATCCAAATTTCATTACAGATGAGTCTCATAAAAATAAATATAATCAGTTTTTACCTCAAAGAAAATGACTATTATTTTTTAAATTTGGAATTATATAATCCAAAAATACCTTTACGCTTGATTAAAAATTATTTCTAGTTTTTCCACTAACATAATCATATAATCTGCTACATTAATTATTCCGAGAATCATATATGCATAAGATTTTTATTTTTAATACTGTTACTAAATTAAATAAGAAGAAATTAAACATTAACCGCTCATTCAATCGTATATTTTTTATTAATGGTTAGTTTATTAATCGCGACTGAAAATATTTTATAATGAAATCGTTATACAGGGGAAAGTATTAAATATCAAAATAAATTTATTTATATTGTCATCACTATCGATAATTTCATGAATGGTGATTTTTATTTTTTTTTATATCCAAACAGAAAATATTTAATATCTCTTCGCTTACGATAGAAAGATAAGAAATACTCGATTAGTTATCTGAAACTTATCAATTTTAATTTGTTATAAAATTGTAGTAGTGTAAGTTTTATAAACTTAATGGACTTCTATGGTGAACCATCCTCTTCAATAAGATGTTAGAAACTGCGGCACGTGTCCTTCCCCCTCTTACTAGATTTGAAATTGTCGGATAATTGATCCGAAGACTTTGGAAGAACTGTATTTTAGGTGATTGAAGGAAATTTGCACATCTTCTGTAAAATAACAGTGTTTATATAATATGCAATAATATCTCACTGAGGAAAAAACTGCTGGATAGGTGCGTTTTTGCTTTAATGAAGTCATATTAGCGGCCCGATCTTCTTTCTTTCTTTAAGTATTATTCAGTTTGATGCTGCATAGTACCAGGCTCTACTTCTGGGCAGAGGTTCGTGTGGAAGCATAGTCCGAATTGGTGTGACGAACCAACTTATAAAGTTTATAAAGAGTCGCTAAACACACAATAACAAAATGAAAAGGCAAATGAGGTGCATGGAAACAAAACCAAAAAGACATATCACTTAGAAACTGTGATAGAAATCGTTTTCTGATGCCTTGCGTATGTACTTTGATTTTCTAAAAACAATTATAAGTGGAAAATTCGTGATGTATTATAATTATTCCGAACATCCGTAAACATTGCAAAGCAACATATATATTCATATAAAAGAATAATAAATATGCTTTCAAAATGTTTTATCATAAATTCCTACAGTAATTCATAAATCAGATTATTTTTACAGCGCTTCCTAAAGGCCAGCAAACTCATCGAATGCATGCTTAACTCTTTAATCCTGAGCCGACTTTCTTCTTCTAGACCCTTTAAAACCGGAAGTTTTGGGGAAGAAGCGACATGAATTGGGCTCTCTCAACATGAGTGGCCATTTACCCAACCACCCCACCCCTGATGTAACCTTTCCTCAAGGCACAGGGGAATCGTCTGTGGTTTGCAAGGAAAATTGGTCCCCTACCACGCTTATCTCCTAAACGATCTCAGAACCTCCCCTCCTCTCAAATGAAGCCAATCGCCTCAGACCGGCCTTCTCCGCTGGTAATGGGAAATTTTTAGACCGCCCGGGACCGCCTTGCTCAGTGTGACAGAGTTGGATCTTTGCAAAACATAGATTTAACATTCTTAGAAATATTGCAATTCTTGTGCTTTCTTCAAGATAAAAATAACTTATTTTATTATATTTTTAGCAGTTTATGTTAGTCCAGATGGAGAAAGTATCTGCGAAATGGCGAAAGATAAAAGCAGCATGGGAACTAAAGAAAATTATCGAAATTGCGTGGTTGCACTGAAACGTTCTTGGAGCTTTAAGGTAAGTTCAACATTTAACCTAATTTTTTACATTTATTTAATGTGCATCTAAGTTTCAAATTGTACATTTTTAGTTAAAATGCCATAAGTACATTTTTGAATACCTGATTAATAGCAACATATCATTTTTGAGAAAAATTATTAATCAGTATAGTTGATTTACGCTTCAGCTAAAAGTTGATATATCCGTTCTGGTGATATTGATTCAATAAATAGAACAACCCGAAATTAAAAATATTGATGTAAATTTATCGATAAGGTAATGACATCGCAGTAATATTATTATCGTAACAAATTGACTAGCGGAATTTCAGGAAGATATCACAAAAACATGTAATATAACTGTTTAAATTAAAACGTTTTTAACTATTTTATTTATGAATAATCCTATCTCAATTTTAGAAAAAAATTAACATCATAATGCGAGTACCTAACAATTGGTGGCATAAGGAATATTCAAATATAATATTATATCAAACAACTATTCAGTATAAAATAACATATGTAATTATATTTACTTGTAAAATATTCTATAAGAAATATAAAGAACGAAAATATTTAAACGGAAATAAAGAAAAGAACGTCTGGAATTGCTAAAATAACCAAATGGCATGTCTCACACATCCACAAATGGATATCTCCATTTCTTCGCTTATTGATTAAGTCTAGGAAGGCAAGTTCCAATTTTCGTTCAAAAACGATTCCCGGCGGTAGG
>BGPR01029704.1:0-19119 GCA_013235015.1 Araneus ventricosus | reverse complement strand
TTTTGAAGATTTGGAAAAAGGCTATCTTACCAGTTTTAAACTTAAAATTTTGTTGGAATGAAATTATGTTGAAATAAACTGTTGAAGAAATAGTCAAATGTGCATGCCAAGAAGTTTTAAATGATTGATTTCTGATTGATGAAAATAATTTTGATTTTTAATCATCTTTGAATTATAAATATTAACATTGAAATTTCTTTCTAACATTTGCATATATATATATATATATATATATATATATATATATATATATCTGTACTACCAGAAGATTTTAATTGTACAAACCGATGAAAAATTATTTTTAGGAGTTCATGCTATTTAACATAATTTAAATTTACTTTTAGTAATTAATGTACTTATAATTTCCAAATACTAGCAGAAACACATAACTGCATGGCGAGCGAAGTGAACCGGGATCACACAGTGATCCCGAAAGAATCACAACATGATTCTTGGAGGCTGACGAGCAGAGCGAGCAGGGGCTGTAATATATATATATAAAGATTTTACAACTGTGCTAGAACACGCAGTGTCTTCATTTTAGCGAGCGAAGCGAGCAGGGTTTGCGTAGAAAAACCCGGAGGATTGCAACGCAATCCTCCTGGGGTTGGCGAGCTTTAGCGAGCAGTGGGCAGAGCCCCTTAGTAGCGTTTTAAAATAATACAATTTAGAATACTTTACAGTGGTGTAGTCGTAAATTAAGCTGGTTGAGGGGGAGGGGGAGGGTATATATATACATACATACCTACTCAAAAAATGCTTTTATATATATATATATATCAATCAATGTTATATATATAAATCAATCAATGTTAAAGTTAAATAGAAAGCTCCCCCCCCCCCATCCTTAGACTCCATGCGTATTTTTGCCCAACTTTGCGATTCAGTAGTTGCTGAACTACACTTCCTAATTTCAATTTTTTTTGTAACTTCTGTTGTTTCCCTATATCTCTAAAATAAGACATTAGTTGTGTTTTTAACATATGTAGTTACCGAGATATTCCTTCCTGAGACCCCAATAGGAGGAACGTAGTCTTACATTAAAAAAGCACCTGGTATGAATGGTCGTTTTTTTTAAATTTAAAACTCTTTACCGCAATCTGCATTATATTGTGATGTATTTCAGCATAGCATGAATCATCGTGGAGCCTTCTTTATCAAAAATAATATGTTTATTGGACGTCTTCCACAGAACAGACATGTAAAACAAACACATACACTTACATCACAAACGTTACATCACTGACTTATATCGAATTCCATGTTCAATCATCATTATTCTTTTCCGTTGCTAGGCAACGTTAGCAAAAGACAAATATATCGTTGCGACACTATTTTTATAACCTTTAGAAAAGAATTAATGCCAAACGATTTTCGAATGCCATCGATTTAATTTCTTTTTAAGCAAAACGATTTTTTTTTTATCTAATGAATTTCTTTTCTTTAAATATTTTAATAATTCTACAAATATATATTTTTTTATTCGTTACGAATATTACAATATGCATAAATTCAAACGACATTTGAGAGCTTGTGGCGACAGTTAGTATCTTTTGCACGCCTTTACCGCTTACAATTTGTAATGAATATGCGTCAAGATTTTGATTGAATTATTATACTATGAGACTGACTTATGCTTACTCTATCATTCATTTGAGGAATATTTTTTGCGTCATCCGTTGCGTCATTTCTTGCGGTCTGAAATACATACCGCCGATATTTAACATTCTTACGACCATAAGGGGTTTTTTTATACATCTTATACGTGCTCTGAATAAGGACATTTTAATTCTAATCTTTGTATCAACAGAGGCGGCCCGAGGCCCAGCAACTTGCCCGTGGCGCCAAAGTGGTAGTGTGAAGAAAAAAATGTTTTAATAGGCGTGAGAAATAAAGTCATACATTTTTAAAATTTGTTGAATTTATTTTAGTTTCAATAAGACCACTAAAGAATCTTAAATATAGCTGTTGAAAAATTCTCAAGATAATATTATTAAGAGATATTTGCAGGTAAAACATGCATATTTCTAAGTAAAAGTTTGTTTGATATTTAGAATACAGACATTATAATTTTTTTTAAAGTTGGTGGAGGGGCGCCATATTGTTGCCTTGTCCGGGTGGCCAAGTTACTTCGCGCCACTTCTGTTTATAAAATTGAATTTTTTAGCGTTTGCACGCTATAGAAAGTATCGGCTCGTTAACTGTAACCGTGTTGGTGCTGTAACACGGTTACAGTTAACGAGTTACAGTGCGCAAGGATGGATTTCTCCGTGACTTAGATTTTGCCATTTTTAATTAATTTTACATAATAAAATCATTAATTCATAACAAATTAATAGAGAGATTTTTTACTTGATGTAGGTAAGCTTTTGATAAAGAAACTTTAAATAAACAATTATTACTTTACAATTAATTTTAATTAAAAATTAAACCAAAATAAATTTCTCAGTAATTTTTCTTTCATTCTTTTATATCGCTTATGAAGATTTATTTAATTGTGGTTGAACAATAAAAAATCATTAATTGCATAGTTAGAGCAAATACGCATGTAGGGAAATAATTTTTAATTTATTTACAAAAAAATGTTTATAGTGCTAAAATTTTAATTATCCTTAATTATTTTTCATTTTCCTATTTATTTTCAAATGTTGAGCTCGTGAAGAATTTATTCACCCTAGAAAAACTTTTTAAATCCTGATTTTAACATTTATGGCACTGTGTTTCTCAGCAGTCCTTTCTTTCCTTCAAAAATACATGAAAGAAAAAAAGCGCACATTGTTCATGCGTATTCGCATCAGATGGAAATCGCGAATGGGTATTTATCATATTGCTAGCTTTTATACAATTCAATATAACTATTCGAAGATTCAAGTTTAAAAAATATGAATTTGTAGAAAACCCCTTATTACTTAGCTTCTCTTAGAGAGCAACAGAAATTTAGCTCTCTACAATATCAACGATTTTCTGAATCTTCAAATGCAGACTAAATTTTTTAACTTACATAAAGAATTTTTATGTAAGGTTCCCTATATATCTGACTTTGAAATTATGAAAGGAAAATTATGCTATGTTCGCACATTTAAAGTTAAAATTTATTAACTACAAATGCTCATATTTCTTCGAATGTTCTATTAGAATAGAGTATTCGCACATTACATCACTAAGTTTCAGAAACCTGTCGCCTTTTTAAAATAGTGCTGATTGGTTGTCGTATTAATGTTTTCTATTCGCTGTTCCACTGTATCATTAAGAATCCCCATTGGCTGCCTTTCTATCTTTTCAATCCTCTTGAAAATCTATATATGTAAGTGACTTTCATTTTATCCTCACTGTGATTCTGCTTTTCATGTATGATAGACCATGCTGTAAATAAAACCTGCTTTATTCGATCCAAAGGACTCTGAATCTTTTAACACAGGCATTTTCCTCAAAATGAAGTGGTTATAAATCTAACATGTTCAAAGTATTTAATTTGAGTGCAATGCTCCGCTAGCATTTTATTACGTATTCTGTAAGTTTCATATAATTTGGTCAAAAACCCTGTACATTGTAAGCAAGAAACATTGTACAATGAGGAAAAATTAGGGAATTTTTTTAAAGAAACCTTTATATCTTCCCAAATATGCGTGCTATTGTTTCGAATATGCAGGTACTTATTGCACACTGCAAACAAAACTATTGTTGAAAGTTACAAATAATTATCAACTTTCTGTGAAACGGGGTGATCCCCAAAACATTAACTTCTTCAATAATTTCTGGTCGGTCCCCTAAATACCCTCGGGACCGAATCATCACTGTAAATTGTGAGTTCAAGCATATTCTTCACATGTTAGAAATTCAAAAGCAGCTCGTCCAGCCTTTCTGAAAAAATTCGAAAACAAATGTGTAAATTCGAAAATTCCCTGATACCTTTTATGATATAGTGTATGTTACTTATGCCTATTTTAGCCAGCCTATTTTGAGCCAAGTCCAAAATACTGAAAGTGCTGAAGTTTTCTGTGAAATATTTGTCTTTAATAATTTTGAATTTTTGGGCAAAAATATAGTGCCCTACGTTACCAGTATCTGTTCCACAGTCAACTTGTCGTAAATTACGTAGTGGGAATACAATTTGCCGCGGTACTGTTAGATTGCAAAAATTGCATCTACATCATTTTTCGGTTTTATCAGTATTTTTATTTATTTAATTCTTCGCCACCAGAGTTTCTTTTTAATCTTGTGGCATCTCTGGCAACTTTTGAAATTTAAACGGTAATTTTTAACAGTTTTATTAAATATCTAAATTTTTCTTAATTATTTACTTAATAATCGACTTAAATATTATTTTTCTTAACTTTTTATGTCTTTTCATTTAATATTTCAAGTTAATTAAATTATAAATCAAATTTATTCAACGGGACTATTTACTCGCCATCTTGTTTCGCGGATGTATTTGTGCGTAAAAAGGCTTGAGCGTCTCCCTGACTGGAAGGATTCCTTTGTGTGATTTGAATGAGTTTGGCTTGACAAAACGAGAAGAGGTGGTCGCACCTGCGGGCTCCTGGAGGGCCGTTAGGCCTTCTGGGTGCTAGCCTCTGCTGTTTTTCCTTTGTCTTCTGGAGAAGTAGAAAGATTGGTAGTGATCACCAGCGTCATTTTTAAAAATATATCCTGCCAGTCATGTTGATTGCAAGTTCAGCCATGCAAATTCTGACGGAAAATCGTAAGTGAGTTCTTGTGCAGCGTGGGACGTCCGCCAATATATGTGATCTGATGAAAATCAGGCGTGTAAGTCTGCAACGGATTTTCAGTGGTTTTGTACGAGATTGATCATCGCCAAAAATGTCACAGTGAAATTGAAGGTGCGTAAAGCATTACAGCCAAAAAATTGGCTAACTATCAGTGCGTTCCAAATCTACAGTTTTATTGGGCAACATTTGGCCTATTCCGTTTGCATGGGATCGTGTGATTTTTTTTGTTGCGCCTACAAGCTAGAAAACGTAATACGTCTTCACCTGTTTCAACTCTGGCTCCGAAATTCATGGAGCTAAAAAAATCTCAATAAAAATATTTAGTTTTTGATGATAGCGCTATTGTCTACTGTTTCTTTTTAAAAGCTGCAGCTATTTCTGTTTGTGATTTTATGTGAATTGTTCTTTCTGTCTTTTTGTGTGCATCGTAATCAAAATATATCCTTTGTAAAATATGGCAATAAAACTTAATTTTAGCAATTATTAAATAAAAAATATTTTAAATTTATAATCTGATTCTGTTTTAATTTCTCTTATTGTATAAACAACGCATTGTAATAATTATGTTTTCAGATACTTTTCTCTAGCGGCCAAGTATTTTAAAGGTAGGCGCTTTATTTAGGTGTAGCATGTCATTGTATTCATATTTTCAGCATCAAGTATGCATTTCATAATTGATATATAAATCTAATTTTAACCTTTAGCACCTATCAATAATTAACTTCCATTATTAATATTCTCTAAACCAACAGGTACATTACAAAAATGAATTAAATATCCATTGGAATTTTATTTTGCCGCGCCGCGAAAATTTTATTTTTAGAATTGCCTACCCGCGCAGGTCACAAAAGTGGAGTATATTTCATTTTATACAATGCACCGATGTGCAAAACAGAAATTTTAAATTGTTTTTTAAGAATTTTATTGTTTGAAAAAGTCATAATTTTAAATTTAAAAATTACATTATTATGAATTATTGTTTAAACGAAAAGAAAGAAACTTAGTCTCGAAGTTTCTAGAAACCGCATAAAGCAAGAAGCGATGCATCCTGGTGATTCGAAAAGTTTATTCTTCTGGAATTGCGAAGGTTTTTAGTTTACAAAGGCTGATATTTTACTTACATTATAATTCTGGATATTTTGATAAAACTCTGGACTAGTTATTAATATAAATTCCATTTTACTCTATATTTGATATTTTTCCTTAATCCGTACCTAGTACCTTATAAACTGGTCTGTTTATTCTTTTTCAATCTCGGTTTTGTTATTCGAGTTAACCTCTTAACTGGTTTGCCCGTACGCCGTACTTGCATCGAACTATCGCAATTTTGAACTTATGAACTAAAACAAAATCATTCACAGACTGTACAAAAATTGATGGAATTCCTAAACATTTCAACTGTCTTTTAAATTCTTAATTGAATTAAAATGACAACACATTCCCAAAATAGAAGATGTCATCTGATTAGATAGTTCAGAAAACAAACCAGTTTCGAGGTTGAACGAATATAAGGAATATTCGAAAATTTATTATCAAAATTAAAAACTACGATTGTTAATGAAAATTTTGTCTATTAAAATCTTTCTTATTTCAAGTCAAGAATATAATAAATCAATTGTTTTGCTAATTAATTAATTATTAAATGAGATGAAATTAATCATGTAACGCAATGCAAGTTAAAATGTATAAACAATCAGGAAAACTTGTTTTCGTCCCTGTAGAATAGTTAAAAGTAGTGTTTAAACTATTATTAAGGTCACTACAGCATGTGCATACATTATTTTAATCCCGAACTTTCCATGGTTATTTTTTCCATCAGTGACAAAAACAGAATAATCATAAATATATGCTTGCTTTGTTTTTCACTTTATATTTACACGTGGACGAAACAATTTCTAGGAACAACTCAAATCGATTTCTGTTATTTTGCAGTGGTGTTTCTGTATCATTCGGAGAGAGTTCCGAGAACTGTTAATTGACATTCTAGATAGATTTCTACAACCTCCGCTCTTGTTTTCAAGGTCATTTATTCCCACCAGTTGATTAACCGCCAGATTCATGCATCTTTTCAGAACGGGATAAAAAATGGTCTTGGGATTGTGTCATGAATATTAACACCTTATCATGAATATTTACCTCTTCACATTTATGATAATAATATTAATAAAAATTCTGGATGTTTTCTTTAGATATATTTTGAAGGGTATCTTGAGAGAATTCTAGAAATTACTGCTCTAACGAGAACATGTTCCTGGGGGTGTACAAACGTGTGCATTGAATTGCGCATTTTTAAAGGCTTCCCCTACCCTCTTGCTCCCAACTTTCTCATCTAAGAATCAAAGAAATAAAGATAGAGAAAGTATTTTATTCGGTAAAAAATTCGCCTTCGAGTTTTTGATGCATCCCCACGTTTTAAACCTCAATGAAACCGAAAATACAATTTTTGGAATTATGTGCCATTTTTTAATACAATGACTCAGAAACCGAAGCAGCCTGACGAATGTTATTTCATATGTAGTTTTTCACCAAAATTGTAGATTTCGATAAACTTTTGGACGAATTCTGTGAACAGAACGTGCATGTGAATACAAGTAAAAAACATAAGAAAGGCTCAGTTCGGGTCCTCGCCGTAGATTTTTCGTGAAAACGTCGGCATAAAATCATAAAACAAGTGTTTCGTATTAATATGTAATTTAATTATCAATCTATTTAATACAATATTTACACAGAGTAGTATGATGATTACAGAATAGATAAATCACAAGCTACCACAGACCCTTGCTACATGCGATATAATTTTGATTCATCTATTCTGTAAGCATTATACTACTCTGTGCAAATATTGCATCCAAGAGATTGATAATTAAATTACATATTAATACGAAATACTTGTTTTATGATTTTATCCCGACGTTTTCACGAAAAATCTATGGCGCGGACCCGAACTGCACCTTTCTTATGTTTTATTTAGAGTAGCTTTTGATGGCGCCATCTGTTGACAGTATATAGAACTGCATTTCACGTATGCGCAGTAAAACATTATTTACTACAAATGCTCATATTTCCCGTAATATTCAAATTTTTGAATTCAACTTTTAATACAATGTTTCTTTTACGTATTGTCAAGTATTCTCTAAGTTTCGTACAATTCGAAGGAAAATTCTGCATGTTATAATAAAAAACATGCGGAGTTTGAAATTTTGAATTTAATATCGATTTGTACTTATATTCTGATAAATATTTTTATTGTCTCACTTAGGGTCCTAGTAATACTCCTCAAGCTCTTTAAAATGACACCAGAATCAACCTCCTATCTAAACGCGTTTCCACGCTACACTTATTTATAACCTTACAGAAAGCTAATTCATGACAATCGCACACATGCGCCTACACTAATACGATGATATCACAGGCAAAAAAAATTACTATGCGACAAACTCTTACAAATATGGTCTATTCGTTGTGGGGTCAACCATTCTTTTCGGATTATTAGTCTCGTTGTTCTGAGCGATTCAAATCTGGCGGTATTTTATCACACAAGAAAGTTCGACCGACTATCACTGTAACAAGCAGAAAAACGTTTTCACGTCAAAAGGCAACAAGCTAGATAGAGGAAATTCGGAATAGCGTTTTATATCAAGTCTTAAGGTAGTGTATCAAATTTTGGGCAAAATCTGTCATAGGGTTGACTGTCAGTCGATATGTATTTTCGTATGCGCGTGAACGTGATAACTCGAAAATGCAAGCAAGTAGGTGCATGAATTTTAGTGTGCGATCTGTAAGCCAAAATTGTCGATCTATATATAATTTTGGATCATAAAGTCGTCAACGGATAAACCGTCGGTCTATATATGTAAATACTATAATTCAAAAAACACAACAAGCAAGAGAAATAGAAATTGGAATTGCTCTTTACACGAAATTGTAGATCTAAGTCGAATTTTCGGCACCAATCGGTAGAGGGCGAAAGAGTTCAAAATGTTCATTCGATTCTCTTTATAATATACTAGCAGTACGCGCACGACGTTGACCGTGGAATCAGGACTTCAACGAAATGAAAAAAAAAAACGCCCACAATGACATGAAAAAGTTTTGAAAACAAAATCGAAACAAAAGATACACATTATTGATTTTCCCGTTTATGTTTTTTCGCGATAATGACATTTGAACTGCAGAAAAACAGTACAGAGTACGTTAATCCAAAACAATATTAAAAAATTGCAACGTGAAAATCATTATTATACAGCAACCAAAATATGCGAGACAAATAAACAACATTAAGATACTGCCGAAAATAATATCAAATCATTCGATTGAAGGTTATGACGTCACCTGTGCTCTGCACCGTCAGCCAATGAAATTACCATAAACGTTCCGGAGAAAGTGTCGCGGGAGGAAGCTCGCTAGGAAAAAATATCTTTCAACTGATAAGGAAAAAAATAATTTAAAAAAACGGGGAAAGATATTTTAACCGTTGTTATTTTAAATCCGACAGAACCGTTCCATTTATAAGCTAAAAAAATTTAAAATGATAGTGTTATTAGAACGTCGTATGCAGCAAATTTTAAAACAAAAATAAAATTTCGTTGTCAAAATTGACTATTTTTTAAAAATTTACCAAAATTCCGTTATTTACGTTTGAAGCTCAAAACAAATTTCCTTAGAAAGTTGTTCTGTCCAATGGTGTATCGATTTTTTTCGAACTAAAATCAGAAACGATACTGTGGACAAAAATGTTTCAAAAATCACCCCAAAAAGCACAAAACATTAAATAACAAATTTTCTAGATTAAATTTTAAAATTCGGGCTTCGGGGTGCATTAAGTCACCTTTACGACTACCTGTGTGCCAAATTTCATGGCTGTGAGTGCGATAGATTCGTCTCGACATCGCACGCAGACACACACACAGAAACACTTCCTTTTATAAGTATAATACGAAGCTACGCACTAAACGCGCCCTATTGTGTAAGTATACAAGAAAGTGGAGAGTTCAGGAGTGTAAATTGCAAAAGTACCTTAAAAGGTGGTGGCAGTCTTGATGCTATTCTAAAATAAGTTCCTATTGCGAAGTCTTCGTACATATCTTTATTGAACTAAAAATGAACTATTAGGTGTGATTTTAGGTTATCGAATCTATAACCAAAGTTAAAGAAAAGCTGCACGCAGGTCACCGGTGAAGCGTTCAAGGTAGAAGAGAAAGATGGCAACTCACCCGAGATTTAAGTCGGCCATTCACTTGAAATATAGCCATGCCATTTGTCCTAAGCCCGGTTCTTTTTACCCATTTTAATCGAAAAATACAGGCACGCCATGCACTTGTATTTAAAAGGACGCTAACTCTGAACCACGGAAGGGGGAGCGATCTTCTGCCCCTTTCTATAGCTGCTTGTCGATCGCTCTTCGATTTTCTCCAATCAGCAGATTTTAATTTATGCTACCCTCGAAGCGAGGCTTCAATCTACGCAAGGCATTGTTCTTTTCGCTAGCCTCTTTCAGGGTCCCTCTGATTTCGTTCCGTTTTCAGTCCAGACGGAATTCCAACCATGGTAAGCCGTTTGCCTCATTGCCATAGATTTTTATCGCTTTTTCCTTCTCGCGTTCCAAAATGTACAGTTTGTCTGTATAGTGAATGGGGCGGCGTTCTGTGAAGTGAACGGCCGCCTTTATATAAGTCGAAAAGGGGATTTTCCTCCTTCCGAATTTGAAATTAATAAAATTTACTGATTCTGCACTTCCATGGAGGCTCGTGATGCTGTTCACACGGTCAGATCTATGTCTCATAGTTAGAGATAGTGATTAGATTTTGAGAAACAAGGGAAAATCCAAAAGCCCGCGCGACTCAGAATTTAAAATGAAAGTGCTTTTATCTTTGACTTGAAGAGGTGAGAAAAGGAATTAATATAATATTAAAAACGTGGAAAAAATCTAATTTATTACATATACGTTATAATACTTTCACTGAAAGGAATAGCACCTTCTTGTGAAAATATACCGGAAGGACGACCGAAGAACATTCTCGATTAGATGCAATTTATGCTGAAATGGAAAGCATTCGGGTATAACAAGAAACATCTAGTAAAGTTTAATATGTTTATTGAAAAAAATATTTCCCAGAAATTTAAGAGTAGCGGGATATGAAGAAAGTGTTTACAACGATGAACACTGATCTAATAGATTAAACATATTTTAAGCCTATTGTTTTGTAACGCAGATTCATAGATACCATTCTTTTATTCAAGATGGCGGTACAGATAACATAGGACAGTTTGGTTTGGTTAATATTTAGCCAGACAGTAATATTTATTTGGAAATGGAATTTCGTTCACATTACCACAAGTGAGTCATTATCAAAATTAATTCGTTTGCACTTAATCGTTTTTGAGAGTGAAGTAATAATTTTTGATTACGAAATGCTTTCAAGAGGAATGTAAAAATAATTTCATCTTTCATGAAAGGCTTCTGTTAACTATCAATTCACCGTTACATGAATAAATAATTTTTCATTGTGAGGATACAGGCGAAAGATTATATAGAAAAATGAGCGTGATAATGACAATGAGTAATGACCAAATGAGTCATGGTAAAGATAAAATTAGTGGATACGAAAATTACTTAACGTCCCGTTTTAAAGCAACTCGAGGGCTATTCTAGGAAAGAACTCGTAATTTTGAACTCTGGTCAGCCGATGAAGACGACACTTGAGCTGGCACCCTCCTCTTCTCCTGTTCCCTCACCAAAGAGTTCCATCTAATTAAACCCGCAGATGAACACAAAAAA
Source organism: Araneus ventricosus (assembly GCA_013235015.1). NCBI lineage: Eukaryota > Metazoa > Arthropoda > Arachnida > Araneae > Araneidae > Araneus > Araneus ventricosus. The sequence continues at coordinate 7,611 of BGPR01029704.1, read as the reverse complement.
GCGTGGTTTAACAATCTCTTAACAAATAGACAAGCTGTCACGAAAATGGAAGGCGCTTTCAGGACCAGCAGGAACATTTGCGATGCACTGACCCAGGAGAGAGACCATAACTGACTCCAATGATGTCTTGAGGGTCCGTGTTACTTCTATCTTATCATATTGAAAGTCTGTTCTTACTCTTTTTATCTTTTACCATTTTGCCAAGGACTTTTCACTTGACATCTCCTCTCAGGATTGGTTTTTATTTCACTCTTTCTACAGTTCAGCATTCTGTGCTCCTGACTTCCCGCCTGCTGAGTCTTTCTTTTTTTTATTATTTACATGAGATGAGCATTTTAAGAAATACTTTTTATTTTTTATTTAATTTTTCACTGAATGACAGTTCTATAGGTTTATAGCGCTCTCCACTTGTTTATGCGTGTTTTTTTTAACTTATTGTACCCTGTCGGTTCCTTGGTGTGGGATTCTCTCGGTGCCCTATGGCAGCTATTGGTCCATTGGCTCCGACAATAGATGACTGTTCCAATTCCCGAGTCTCTCCGCAGTTCTGGAAACCTGTTGCCACGTTGTCAATGCCCTAACGTTGTTTAGATTTTTTTTTTTTTTTGGGGGGGGGGATTGATGGGGCTATGCATTCTACTTTTGACCTTGTTTTTATTTTTAGACTACAAAATTTCATTCCTTTTCTCTCCCATTGGCCGTTTTTATCCTGTATAGGACATAAAGTAATTTTTAACTCACGCAGTTTTACTCAAAAAAACATTCTGTAACTGATAATTTGATATTCCCTTATACGCGGGACGTGCATTACCGTTGACTAACGGAATTTCTTCCTCTCTATCTCAGAAGTAATTATTATTATTATTATTATCATTATTATTAATTTATGTATTTTTAATTCTATGTTTGGTACAGTTTCTATTTGTGTTTTGTGTATCGTTTGATGTGTAATATTGTTTGGGTATGTTTTGTTTTTATACTATGGGGTTTCAATATTTGACCTTTTTTATATATCTGATTTTTACTACTTTTTCTGTGTTTATTTGTTTGTTTCTTTTTCAATACTTATCGATTTTTATATATTTTTACTGTTCCTTGTTTGCCGGAGCAGTAAATCCAGCTATTTTCTCCCCACCGAGGTGGGTCGAACCATGTTTACACTCCCAGCTCTCTTGTATTTAAAATTACTGCCCCTGTTCGGGCAATGCCTGTATCATTTTTTTTATTGTACCCAATAAATCCCGTCCTCCACATGCTGGTGGAGGTCTCCCCACTAGTCCTCTACCGGCCTTACACCCTTTTTGGGTAGGCCGGGCCAGTGTGGGTATTTTACGCCTCACCAACGCCACTTGTTTTTGCGTTTTTAACTTATTGTACCCAGTCGGTTGCTTGGTGTGGAATTCTCTCGACGCCCTATGGCAGCTATTGGTCCATGAGCCCCGACAATAGATGACTGTTCCAATTCCCGAGTCTCTCGGCAGTTCTGAAAAGCTGTTGCCACGTTGTCAATGCCCTAACGGTTGTTTAGATTTATTTTGGGGGGATGGGGCTATGCATTCTACTTTCTGGCCTTGTTTTCATTTTTAGACTACAAAATTTCATTCCTTTTCCTCTCCCATTGGCCGTTTTCATCCTGTATGGAACATAAAGTAATTTTTAACTTGCGCAGATTTACTCAAAAAAAAAAAAAAATTCTGTAATTGACAATTTGATATTCCCTTCTACGCGGGACGTGGATTGCCGTTGACTACCGGAATTTCTTCCTCTCTATCTCAGAAGTAATTATTATTATTATTATTATTATTAATAATTTTTGTATTTTTAATTCTATGTTTGGTACCGTTTTTATTTGTGTTTTGTGTGATGTGTAGTGTTGTTTGTGTGTGTTTTGTTTTTATACTATGGGGTTTCAATCTTTGACTTATTTATATATCTGAATTTTACTGCTTTTTCTGTGTTATTTGTTTTTCAATACTTATCTATTTTTTATATATTTTTACTGTTCCTTGCTTGCCCGAGCAGTAAATCAAGGTATTCTCTCCCCACCGAGGTGGGTCGAACCATGTTTACACTCCCAGCTCTCTTGTATTTAAAAGTACTGCCCCTGTTCGGGCAATGCCTGTATCATCTTATTGTAACCAATAAATCCCGCTGGTGGAGCGACTCTCTCCCCGCTGGCCCTCTACCGGCCTTGCACCCTCCTTGGGTAGGCCGAGTAGTGTGGTTATCTTTACGCCTCACCAACGAGAGAGCGTTAAGTTAACGAGCTCAGATTTGGGATGCATGTGGCAGTCCCACATCCATGATGGCTCTTGCTTGGAATCAAGTTTCGAGCTGGGAACTCTGGTTCCGAAGCTGAGAATTTACCGCTAGACAACCGGGATCTCGCAATAGGAAAAGATAAAAGACAAGCGTATTAAAACGTATATTCTGTTACTAGTTTATTTTCAGTAATCAGAGACATAATATATAAATTATTGTTAAGTACTTTCTACTTTTCATTTAGTTATAGTGCTCTAATGTGCAGAAATAGTAATAGTGTGCCACAACATTCATAGTAAAAGTAATATCACGACTAATCAAAATGATATGCCTTTTACTGCGATAAGTAATATAATCAACAAAAGAATCAAAATGAATGCATTTTAATACTACAACTAGCCGCCTCCGGTGACCAGCTGCTAGACCGTAATATTAATAACCTTGGTTATACTTGAAACTTTGTGAAATAAATTGGCGAAATAGAAAAATCCTAAACTTTGTGAAATAAATTGGTTGGCTGAGGGACTCTACCAAAGTTTTATGTTTCAATCTCTCGAAAATGGAGAGTGGTGGGGGCAGGCGACCCTTGATGACATATCTAGAGGTCATAAGCTTGAAATAAAATTTATCGAAATCAGTCCAGTGGTTGGGGCTGTTTTTGCTAATTATTTTAAATATATAGATATTTGCTTATCACACAGCTTTAAATTACTTTTTTTATATTTTATGAATTTGAATTTCTTTGCCTGAAATATCCTAAAAACTTCTCGTGAACATATGACTACACAAAAACAATCAAACACACGGTGGAAAGTCTGGCTTTGCAATATAGTGTAGTAAACACTCCAACGTATCAGGTGGCACAGGCAACGATATCTGCCAGTCTGAATTCTTTGAAATGGAAATCGGTTTAAGAACTCGTGCAACATGCATCCCCATGTAATATTCACTGAGGTGTCCTTAACCTGTTTTGCGGTATACCACGATGGTACGAGCGATAGCTCTTGTACCTTTACCAGGATTGCGTTTAGGACAGCTATTTTCTACAATAGATGTACAATAGATTTTCTGTTTTGACTGCAATGAGTGTCAATTGTGAAAGATACAGCTTCACACAGCCTTCTCTGACAGCGTGAAAATTGTCCATGTTGAGACTAGTGCCTGTTTGAAGTCTTTCACAACACAAACGCACCGCTGCTCTCCCACACACTAAATTCTAATTAATAATAATACATCGGGGGAGGGAATGGACCTGATGATGGTTTTCAGCTAAACAACAACTTTTCGGCGTAAAGAAGAATCACAGATGGAAGGGGGGAAATAAATCAAAATTTAACATGCAAAGTATACTAAAGAAGTCTGTAGTGAATATCTTAGTAGCTATTAGATGCGATTAAAATCTTCCTTACTCAATGATGATATCATGCCTTCATTTATGTAGAATCTTCATACTGTTCGTAATTCGTGCTAGATATATTATGTTTGTTGTGAAAAATATTTGCCCGCCATGTTTATAGATTTCCAGCTCTGAGCTTGCTTAAATGACAAGTTTTTGTCACAGGGCGGTCTGTTACGCAGTGGTCTGGAACACATTTATCTCCACAGACGAAATGATCTTGTGAACATAAATCGAACCTGTGGAGATAGGTCACAAAGGTCTCATGTCCCGTGATGAACTGGTTAATTTTTCCAACACTGAGCTTGCTGAAATGACAAGTTTTTGTCACAGGGCACTCTGTTACGCAATGGTCTGGAATACATTTATTTCCACAGACGAAATGATCGTGTGAACATAAATCGAACCTGTGGAGACAGTCTCATGTCCTGTGATGAACTGGTTAATTTTTTTTAATTGAATGAAAGTCGCTTAATGTTAACTTAAATGCATGTCTATCATTTCAACATTGCTGTACAACTTCATCCCACTTTCGTTAGCCAATTAATGGAATAAATGATGTTGGTGTTCGACCGAACAAAGCTTCTAACTCAGAAATGGCATCCCCTCCTATGTCCCTACGTAAAATTCATTTCTATTGGCATGTCTGGTCTACCTTTAAGTTTTGAGTCACTCTGTATATAAAACTGACAGTGCGTTTTTTAAGAAGGATACACTTCCATACCTCTTGACGATTCTAACTACCTATTGCACGAATGTTCCTTATAGTATATATGTTAGATTAATCGTAAAACAGTGAAGCATACATTCTATAAGTAAATTGGAAAATTGACCGCATTCGTAAATATATTTAAATTTTTAGTAGAAATTTTCTTTTTTATGATATTTTTATTGTTGCTTAATTTTCTTGTTGTATTGATTTTTGTACGTCTCACGTTTCCTACTTTGTCTTTGATCTCCGGATTTTTTATTTTAAAAAATACATTTTCTTCTTTATAGTTCCCTAATCAGATTGTTTTTAAACTTTCTTTATTTTTATTATTCATTCCTTTTTAGCTTTTCATTATTATGGAATCCTGCAATCAGTATTTCTCAAATTCACTACCAGGTGGCGTTTCTTAAATGGAACCGATATTAAATTAATATTAAGCAATTATATGGTAAACAAGTTCTGAAAATATCAAAATATTTTATTATCAGAGAGAACACACGACTGTACAGAATTTCAAATCTCTAAAATGTCAGGTAATGAATGAAAAAATTATTAAAAAATTCCATCTTTACAATCTTGAAAAAATCAAGATAAATAAAAGCACGTAAACTTGTATTAAATACCCATATGAATTCAAATGTATTTGCTTTACAATGCATTTAGAATAAGCTGTTTCTTCTTAATAAATAAACGATATAAATATGTATTTTTTTGCACACAAATCAGTGACACTACGCACGGGTACGTTTATTTTTTAAAAAGAATTTAATTGCGTTTGTATGCTTTTATTAATTTTTTTATTAAATAAAGATCTAAGCGGTGGAAGTATTTCAGCCATATAACGCCAGAAACGTGATTTATTGTAGTAATACCATTAAAGGATTCATAAAGTGTACCACACTCCGAAAAAACAGATAAAAACCTATTTCGCTCAGGAGGCTTTTTATCTGACTTTGACCTATTTAAATAGAAGAGATACTCACCTAGAGACTGTTGCGAAGCTTAGTGTTGAACTCGCTCATTAATATGCAAGTGAATATCTTCCCCTGAGGAAAAAACAATGAATGCGAAAATACTGTCACGTGTAACATACGTGTGACAGGGCCTACGCAAATTTCTCAGTAAAAGTGAAATGCTTTAAAGAAGAGTTTCATAACTTATGCATCTGAATCCTACTGCGGTCTCTAAAGGACTGAGAATGCATTCTTTAATTTTTTTTTCTTTCAAAATTTATAAGAAAAATTAATAATGAATGGAGATTGCTTTAATATTACCAATTCCTTATTTAGTTATTAATATAAATCTAATAATTACATTTTTAAAAAAATTTAGTGACTAGACTAATATATGTATATTTATATGTATCATTAAATTGGTTAAGTTTCATTTCTGGAACACTTTAGTATACTAATCTGCCAGTAGATAAAGAAACATTGCAATTCATTGTAACTGAACAGAAGATTTTTTAGAAGTATTAAACATTTGCAATCAATTAATATGCTAAGCATACTTGAATAGAGAAATGAAACTTCTAAATTAGAGGTAGTAAAGAGCATAAATGTTATTAATTTCGACTTAAGTTTCGGAGATGGTAGTGAAGTTCACGTTATTATTTCGTGATGAAAATATTTAGACCTCTTTATTTTCAGTAAAATTCTCATTATCGGCTGTAAAATTAAAATTATATAATTAATGTCACTCCTCTGCCATGTTAGTCTTACAGTTGGAAAGCGAGATTTACAAAGATGCGTATTGGATTGAAGGAAATTATCCCCGACATTGGCGACTATTTTGGAAACTCTGACGCCAAAATGAAGGTTCTCGAAAATACAAGAATTAGCTCTCTATCTCTATTAGGAACGGAGATATGGAGATTCTTCTGGAATATTTGATGCGACGTCACGCCCAAACGAGGAAATTATCTTTTTGGAGTCTACTCGCAGCGCGAATTTGTCAGTTGTTAGACGCTGAGAGTTATTGATAGTGGTGTTTCTGTTATTATTAGTGACTTTCTGTCTGCTTGTGTTGCTTTTCCTATACAAGTACTGTTTTTCATGTCACCTTTGCTTCTTGTTTTCTAGAATATTCATGGAATAGAATATTCGTTCTCCATTTTTCTCCTTGTTGGACGGTTTTCGCTGTAAACCCACCGGACGATTTTTGGAACAATAGGATAAAGTATTATTACAAGAATAACAAATAAGAGAAAAAATATAAAAAAGAGAACTAATAATGACACAGTATGTGCCTCAGCATATAAGTACTCAAATGGTTGATTAAAAACATATAGTAAACGCTGTACCTGTGATGCATTTTTTATCTTGCTTAATTTTTTATTAAAAATACCTGTAAGTACTTTTCTATCAATTCGAATCCGCGGAGCGAAAAAAAATTTCTATTCTACATAAACTATTATACATTTTTTTTATCTTGCTAAATTTTTATTAAAAATGCTTGTAAGAACTTTTCTATCAATCCGAATCCGAGGAGCGAAAAAAAATTCCTACTCTGCAATTTCAAATGGCATCTATACGGTTGTTTTTCAAAAAAAAGTGGTGAAAATTAAATTTGAAGTTATAATTCTGTCTCAGTTATTAGGTTATTAGGTCTGAATGCTTTTAGGCACAATGAAGCATGCGTTCAGGTATAATAATAACTTCAAACTCAATTTTCACCTTTTTTTAAAAAAACAACGATATAGATGGCATTTGAAACTGTAGAATGATACTTTTAGAACAGAATTTCGAGACAAAGTTGAATTTATCAAAAAATAATGCAGATATGGATTTGTAATTTTTACCAGTTTTCCCTCCGGTAAAACACATACTGCTTTGGAATTGAAAACATTTCGCTCAATTTAAAACCAAATTAAAAATATTTTATAAAATTACGTTCGTTTATTGTATCTCCTGACCTAACTAAGCTATCATAACATTCGACAGCTCATTTTATAGATTGTTTTATTACCCATAACTTTCCTATTTAAATTTTACCATTCAGATTAATATCCTTTTATTTAAACGCCAAAAATCGATATTTCAACTTCTCCTTCCTCCTTATCCGGTCCTATATCCGGTTACATAATATAATGACATGTTTTGGTTGGCCTACCCAACAACTTGTAGCAATAAAAATTTTGTGTATTTTTTCCACGTCAAAGTACAATTCGATTGGACAAAGTACAATCCGAAGTCCAGTAAGGAAACATCGCAGTAAAGTAGTGTCATGATTCTAACTAATA
>BGPR01029703.1:8542-19119 GCA_013235015.1 Araneus ventricosus | reverse complement strand
TCTTGGCAGGGACTTTTCTTTTCTCCCTTTTAACAGTCGGAATAAAATAAATGCCGACTGCCCAATTTATTAAAGGTCTAAAGTAATTGTACTTTGCTTCAGGCAAGCCACCCAAGTTCTACAATTTGTCTTTGTCCTATTTCTATGTAAGTTGTCTACAAAGAGGGGAAAGGAGCTACACATAGTGCCCTTTTCCTACTGCAAAAGAATTGAGTTGTTATCGTTTCTTATACACTGTGAAGGTTATTTTTATTATAGGTTTTGTCATCGTCTAAGATGTTGTAGAAAAGGTTTGACAAATAAGTCTCATTTTTTTTCACTGCACCGGCACTTCGTATTTCGTTTTTTAGTTGTTAATACCTTCAGGACAAATCTCCAGGTCGTTGTTGAGCTATTCAGAATCAAATTTAAAGGCATGCAATCTGTAATATCCTTTATTAATAAGTGTAATTTACTGAAGTAATCTTCTCGGATTAGACTCTCACGATTTCCTGTACCATCACGAAAGCTGATTGGCATATATTTTGACGATTAAATGACTCGCTTAGAGGTTAAAATAATTTATTAGTCAGTTTATGATAAGACATGTTACTAAGCTATTATAATGGACATTGTAGATGAAGTCTGTTACAGTGAGTGTAATTTACGACGGTCGTATTATTGCATCAAACGTCAAATGAGAATGGAGAATAGGCGCTTAATAATGATCCACTGATGTGATTTAAAAATACTTTAATCCAAAAACAAATTAAAGGGAGAGAGAAAAAAAAATTCAAGTTAATGTAAGAAAAATATAGGAGTAATCGCATATAATAAGAATTTTCTTCTATTTTATGAAGTATTTCTTCTGATACTTGAAGAATTTTCTTCTATTATATGAAATATTTCTTCCGATACTTGAAGAATTTTCTTCTATTATATGAAGTATTTCTTCTGATACATTAAGAATTTTCTTCTATTATATGAAGTATTTCTTCTGATACATGAAGAATTTTCTTTTATCACAAGAAAATCTAATGAATAAATATAATAAGAATGTTCTTTTATTACAAGAAGCTTTAATTTCTGTTTCTTGTTATTTCTTAGCTGAATTTTATTTATTTTTCTTTCATTATTACCATCTTTAAACATTTGATTCAGTTCAAAGTATGCATTAAATAGTCGTTAATACCATTTACAGTAAATATTAGAGAAAAACAAAGTTTCAAAGGAATATTATCTTATGTATAGAAAACTTCCCCTGATACCGCTTTCAGGTTCAAATAGCTTTGAATCACATGAGAAATACAATAAAAGGTTATATTTTCTGAGTCATATTATAGAAAGGAGTTGGAACATACGAAGATGCTCAACAAATGTTTTTGAAGATAACTGTAGTGGATGATGACCATCGATAGATAAATGGAAATTTAATAAAAATCTAATGATCAAATATTGGATCATTAAAGACTTTAGAATATGTTTAATTCCGTAATAAATGAAAAACTGTAAGATAGACAAGTATGATTTTTCAACCCAAATGAAATCGAACCATCAATGCGATGGCCAAAATTTTTTAATTTAAATTATTGAAATCGTTTACTTCTTTATTGTTTTTAAGCGGTAGCTCCATCAGTTTGGTTCGGCTCATATAATGCGCCTTACGTTTAAAGTGTACTAGGATAACACAAATTAGAAAAACATTTATTCATTACTACACTTGTAAAAGAAATCACAGCAAGAAATTATACATATAATCGGAAAGTATAATCTTATAAACTGAAATGTGATGCAATATGAAAAAAAAATATTTTTAAAAGTTACTGGCTGATTCAACTGTTAAAACTCGGAATTTTGAAAAATATCCAGAGAACACTAGTTAAACTTTGGCAAAGATGTACGCGCCAATTATATTTCGTAAATAGATATTCAAATACTTTTAAAGATTCACATTAAAAATATTTACTTTAGTGACAATTGAAGACAATTCTGTGGTCATAGAAGACAGCAATCCATCAGATATCACTCTGCTTAATAAAAATTTTTACTTCTTCATTTAAACGCCTCATGTTCATTTAATTCCTCAAGCTCTTTTTGATTAGAATTTTAATGTAAAATATAAACTAATAAAGTAAACATTATATATTTTCATTATAAATTAGCACATTCTCTTCAGCAAATGTAATTAAGTGATTCTCGATTTGTCAACTTGTAATAAAAGAATGAAAGCAAAGACGTGAAAAAAGGTACGAAAAGCTAATTTTTGAAAGTAAAATAAAAAGAGGTGAATTCTTCTCATTTAAAAAAATATAAATCACCCTATCACCCTTTAAAATAAGCAAACATTTAACCCCCAAAGCATTTTTATTTTAAAGTACTGGAAATTCAAAATTCATCGGAAGAGACACAGAACTGAATACATAACAATGAATAAGAAAACTTATTGGAACTGATATGGAAAGTTGGGTCCTAGATACTATAAGGCCCCAAACATCTGAGTGAATTCTTAAAAACAAAAGACCGACATTTTCAACAGCTCGAAACCAAACATCGCACCTATAAAGTTCCCCCCACTATCATGAGAAGCTATGACCCCCTCGGACTAGACGTTTCCAGACCGCACAAAAGATACATGCCACACGACTGAGCGAAACGTAAACATCGAAAAACGTTTCTCCTGTACCACAGAAGGGCTTTGTGGAGATACAAAACGTCTCTTTATCGACAACAAAGACGGCCGCGAAGTCAACCAGCTCTCAGTGTCCCTATAAATCAGATAGGACAAGACGTTCTTGGGGAGAGCCTCATATCACGGACGCTCTCTAGATATTCAGTCACTTAGGGTCCCGTATCACGTGGTTGTTAAAAGTCACCAACAAACAAATTCCTTATTCACCGGCCTCTGATTATTAAGTTTCGTGGAAAAAGAAAGTCAATACCACTGTATCTTAAAAGGATAAGTTTCGTGGAAAAAGAAAGTCAATACCACTGTATCTTAAAAGGATACGTTTGACAGTGGATGGTCTTTTTCATGGAGGATTGTATTTTATTTTGAATGGGTGGAAATGTGTAGAAACTCAACAAAAATTTCCTCATAGAGGTTTTTTTTTTGTTTACTTGTTTAAAGTATGCGCAGTGGGGCCTGAATGATTCGAAGGTGACATTACAAGAATCAAAATTCAACTGATCCAAAAATTCGAATTAAGAAAAATTGGGTCCAAAAAAGACACGGCAAGAGAAAATAATTTTTCAACTATAAATGGTAAAGATTTATTTTTAATATTTAAGAATTTTAATAAATAATACATAGTTAATAAATAAACGGCACACAATTTTATTAAATAAAGAGAAAATAATGATAATTAGAAAAGTGTTTGAATAATTTTAAACCTAATAATTTTAATAAATAACTAAGTAATTTTAATAAACAAAAAGTATAGAGAACTTTTTGAATACAAAAATCTTAATATAAATAAAAGTCATTGTGGGTATGTATGTTTGTATGTATGTTTGCATGTATCTTCCACATCTCCTCCTAAACCACGACACTGATTTCAACCAAACTTTGCACACTTATTAATTAAGACAAGGGGAAGATTACTGTCAACTTTTCCAAGTACAAATGCTAATTAAACAGTCAATTAATTAGAAATTAACCGAAACCGTTTTCACGCAGTAACTTCGGAGCGAATTACCTCTCTAAAATTATTTTCATACCATCTTAAAGTACAAAATTTTACCTTTATAATGATACCAATTTTATGTCTGTGACATTTTTTCTTCATTTTTTATTAATTTTTCAAAATTTAGTAAATTGTTAATTACCTGCAGACGATTTTCAAATAACGCAAATTAATAACAACTCCGTTGCTAGGCAACGGTTAGACTTTGAACTAATTTACCTTTATTTCTGAAATTTTTGCTTATTTTTATAAATATATTTTATATAAGAAGAGAGAGATCATCATCAACTTTTAAAAGCCCTAATCGTATTAAAATTTCAGTTAATTGGAAATTAAGCTAGATATGACATTTTTGAAAACATGTATTTTTGAAAATATGTATTATATCACAAAAACTTTTTTTACACATATTTAAAGTTTAAAAAAATTAGCTTTTCATGACACAAGTTTCATTTTCGTTCAATTCGTTCCCTCATTTTAAAAATTTTTCAAAAATTAAATTGTATATAAAATTTACAATTTGTAAAACTTTTTTTTGTTGGTGAAGTACAAAAATACATAAGAAGAACTGTTGCTATCTCACATTAGAAGAATTCTCGATGAAGACTAATTTTATTACTTTTTTATTCATAGTTATTTCAACGCTTTTTCTTAATTAAAAATTTACTATGTAATTAATTGTCCCAAAACATCCGTTAAAATCTTTCTTATGCTGCAAGATTTATGAACAAAATTTGAAGTACTTATGCAAAAAATATTAATAACTTATGGAGAAAATTAGCTATCGGCGGTTTTTAAAAATCGTCTGTTTCAATTGATATTATCATTTTAATTATAAAACGCTTCAGAAGATAAAAGAATTTTGGGTATTGTAATTTTATATACAAAAGTAGTTTTTAACATTAAAAATATTAGACATGAAAGTATTTTAATCCCGAGCAACGCCGGGCATAACAGGTAGTTGTATAATAAAACTTCTTAAAAGTCTTAAAAATTATTTACTTATGATCACTGAGAAAATAAGGTAAGGACATATTTTACTAAGGGAAACGATTTCTGGCTGTATTTTGTTTTGATTTCGAATTAAACAAAATAAATTTGAATTATAGATATTTTAAATTTATGTTAATTGGAAATTCAAGGAACCAGTGAAAAAAATTCAATTACCGATAAATTCGAATTAAAAACGTCAGAATTAAACAAACTGCACATTAATTTTATAGGAATGGTCGAAATTGTAGATTTGTATTTCTTAATCATTTCTTGAATAGATATAAAGTTTCAAACGTTCAATGACTAAAAATACTGCTGTCCACAATTTAAATTCTATTTCGAAACAAATTTCAAGATTAATAGGCAATTTGTATTAATCATTTCGTGAAATAACAATTCAGGAAAAATGAGAACGTAAGAGAATGTTTTTGAGAACAAAAGCTGTTATCTTTAAAAAAGTAAATTTGAAGATCAGAGGCAAAGTTCACAAGATGTCAACATACATGACCTTTTATTATTATTTCTGTAATTATTTTCTGGTAAAACACTTTAATTTATTAAAATGTTGCCCCTTTTTAATAATAAAATGGCATTTAAATGTCCCCGACAAATTCTTTTGTTCTCATACATTTCCAAAAATAACAGACGCATGCATAACGAAAAATAAAGGGAAACAGCGTGCTATTTTACTTATCTTAATTTCAGAGGTTCAGCATTAAATCTTACAATTATTTCGAGCTGTTGGGCTCTTAAATGTTCAATAATAGCCAGAAAGTGTTTCATCGGTTAGAAAATGTTTTGTGCGGTATATGAAAGACACTTTTTTCTGTTCATATTTCCTTAATTTCAGTAGTTGAACGGAAGCTTGAAAACAATTAAGCAAATTTCAGTCTTTAGTGTCAGAAATGCCTTAGAGACCACCTGTAATTTTAAGAGAAAAAAGTCCAAACCGTGAGAAAGAATGCAAAAAACTTGTGTAAAATGCTTTATAAAAGCCGCTTTCTCATGTGGTATAAAGTGTGAGGGAAGCCATTAAAGTGTTGATTATAGTTTGAGAAAAGGCGCCATAGAAAAAAAGTAATTATTGCTTCTTTGTGGTTGGCATCATCAAAGAAGAGAATGTATTACAGGAAATGGGAAAATGGAATCAAAAGTGAAAAAAGTAATGTTCGATTCCAAAATAATTATACTAGATTTAGTGTTATCTTCTACATAAAGCCGGTTTTTTCAGATGTCCTTTTTCAATAGAAAGTAATAAGTTAATGACAATAAGATGAATGTAGATGATGATTGATTGTAATCATTTTGAAGCATTATTGATTCTAGCATTCATAAAACCGCAATTTTTTCCCCTTAAATTCTCAGTGTAGGAATCACTAAAGTTTACTTGACAAGTATTAAGTTCTGGTAATATTCACTCACTCATAATCTGAACTCACAATGAAAGATTTTATCAAAAGTATTCTATTTTCGTTCCAAGTCTAATGATGCATCTTCTAATTTCGTAACAATGCAGAAACTTGAAGAATTATGTTATTATACAGTTTAATAAGTAATGCTTGTCATCTCAACATACTGTAATATTAGCGATTATTATTCTAAATGGGTTTCTAGATCTTCCATTGGATATGCGGAAAAAGTGATTCTGGTTTTATCGTACAGCAAAATCACTGAATTATTCTCAGCGGTGTATATGATGAATATCTCTTAAAGTTACGGTTACATGGAAAGAAACGGCCACTTCACAAGCACATTGTAAGTCCACATGTTTTACTCTTAATTAATATTTATTTTGTTATCTATGTTATTATTTTTTTTATTCTAGATAGATGTTGAGATGTCTCTTTATTTTAAAGCTTTTCCACAAAAGTTCATATAAATTTAGCTTTCACTAGCTTGATTTACTGATAATAATATTTTCAGACTTTTATTATCTTCCTACTTTAACGTCATAAAAGAACTGAACTGATTTTCTATAAATTTGAAAACGTTTGTGAAAAGTTTGGATTTCGAAGGAAATATTTAAACATGACATCACACTATTTAAATAATATTTCCAAGAAGTTATTACTGTCTCAAATGGCATCTGGCTGTACTATGAAACACTCTAGACGAAGATGGCAGAAGCTAAATACGATGGAAAGAATCTGTCGACGATCTTCTAATTGTAAAACATATAGGAAATATTCATATCATATTCTTAAGCAATACAATTTTTGAGATTCAGTCTGTAATTCATACCCTTTATTTTTCGCTTACTATTTTATGGTAAAGTTATTTGACTCTGATGCCATACTATAAATATTCAATACATCCAAATTTGTGTGACTCAAGACCTAATCAATCGTTTATTTTGACTAATTAATTGGGCACTTAATTATAAATCATTACATTGCTTTATGAGTATAATTTTTATAAATTTTCCGATATCTCTAAAAATTTTAAATTGTATCGCACGTAATATTTCAAATCTAGTTCTAAAAGCTTTACTAACATTAGAAGGATCCTTATCATGATTTAGTTATTTTACATATAATTTTATAAACAAATGTAGAACCTTTATTAGAACGATTAAAAACGAGATAACTTCTTTATTTTACACGTATTGTCTTTTATCTACGCTAAAAATCATTTCTGCTAACTAATTTTAGTCTGCATATTATATCCCAAAACGGGCTAGTGCCGAAAAAACATCAATAAAACCATTTAAGAAGTAACTTTCTGAAGAGATAAGCCTGAGCATCAGATGAATACTTTATGGTTATGAATGACCAAACATAAGGCAAACAGTAAAATTGAGGCATTCAAAAGGCATTCTTTTACCTACGTTAAAATCATTTCTGCTAATTACTATTAATCTGGCACAATAATCTCAGGAAGGCCTAGTGCCATAAAATACCAATCAAACCATTTAAGAAGTGACTTTCTTAAGAGTTACATCTGAACAATTGGTGACCAGTTAATTTCCGCTGTTTATGAATGGATGAACATAGAGGCGAACAGTAAAATTAGGGCATTTCTAAGTACAAAGTGACTTTTCAGACAGAAGTGAGGGAAGAAGGGGGTCCTTTCATCATGATACCGATCCACGGCTCATTTGGGTTTCTAATTGAACAGGGAAGACGTCCGGCAAGCTTCCCATGACGTACTTCCGGTCTGTGGGCCGCCTCTTGCCATTTGCTGGCGCCGTCAAGGCGAAGGGAAGCGAAGTGTACAATTATAGACCCGTTAACCGTGCCACCCTAATGTAATAGCCGTGTGTTGTTTTGTGAAGGAAGATTGTGTCACTGTCTGTACCCCTTCATCGGGTGGTGTCTCTGCGCATTTGGGGTTCGCGGGAACAGAGTGAGATTACGGGTAATTTCCGAGTTGCTAGCTCCGTGGTGGTCGGGTACGTCTCGTGGTAATTTAGGGGAAGAAGGTTTTTCACGTAGTGGTTGTTATTCGTAATGGAAACAGAAGTATTTCCTTTCATTTTTTATAAGGGGATTGATGTTTTTAGTATATTATTTGAAAGAGCGTTTATTATGTTTCAAAAATAACATGGTTTCATATTGATCTGCATCGCGATAAGGAATTTTATTTCTTCTTTTTATTTGGTTGATGACTAAAAAATATATAAACGAGTTTCATGTAGCATTAAGTTTTCTTCAAACGTAACATCATTGAAATTCAACAATTTTTTTTTCGGGTCTTTAAGTCAAGTCTTTTTTATTCACTGATACAATGAATCGTTTTACCGGCTATATTGCTCTTATTCTTGCATGCATAATAAATAATTATCAGTAGGAAAATTTGAAACTCATGAAACAGTAAAAGGGAGATAAATCGTCTTTTAGCACGGTTTTATCTCTTCCTAAAATGTAAATAAAAATAATTTTTTAATCAGGTCTCGTAATTAAAATAAATAGTAGCAATTAAATAAATTTAAAATTTAAAATTTTGAGAAATAACGTGATGTAGAAATCTAATTATAATTAAACTAATATAAACGTGCATTTATTTTGAAAACTATTCTTTGAAGTAATAGTTATAAAATATACCCTTTGAAATTTTGGATAGAATTAGTATACACCAAATTATGGAAAAAAGTTTTTAAAAAATAATTTTATTTATTTCCCCTTTATTAATAAATATAAATCTTTCTCTTACTAAACCAACAAATTATCGGAAATCAAAAAATAATCGGCAACCAGCAAATTAAAAGGTACCAAAAAATGAGTTATTTTGCACAGTTGACTTCTAAAATCATTACATAATCTAAAACCACCAAGACATTTAAATTAATTCGAAACATGCAAGAACTCATTTATGTGATGTCTATCGCTTCCACCAGAAGCTGCAATTAGAAACGAAACGTTAATTCCATTTCTAAGTATTCAGCAAATGCAATATGATAACTTGAAAAAACATGCTTCTGTTAGTAATAAAGTTTAAAAAAGAAAGGACTTCTTCCACGGTAAGAAAGATTCCCCGCTTATCACTCTTTCCCAAAACCTACGAAGAAATCCTTAACACTCTTATTTGAATTCAGGTAGCGTCCTGTGTGAAAAGTAATGCGCGAGTGAATTAATCATTCGACCAGCTGAGCACATTTTTCAAGATTTTCATCTAAAGATACCTGTCATAGTGGTGTAAGAGGCCTATCCTTTTGCTATGTTGTATAGTTTTAAATAATTTTTACTAGGATTCAGTAATTCCTGGAATTATATTATTTCCAAAGTAAACATTTCAATAATGATTATCTATTCATTATTGTATTTATTAACCTGTTTTGTATTTAAAAAAAATAAGCATGCGCTTAATAATAAGAAAAATTCTGAGCTAAATATAATTACTCAATACCTTATTTCGGATTATTTTATATATAATATTTAGGATACACGCCTTGAAATTCAAATTGTAGTGATTTTATCACTATCAAGAGCATCTTCTCATTTCGAAACTCATAAATCCATTTTTTTAGAAACAATAACGTCATAAGAGTTAGATCTTCTTAATTATGCCCATGCCCTTCAGATGGCATTGGGTTTGAGTATGTGGATCTTTTCCTGTGTGAAAAGTAATGCGCGAGTGAATTAATCATTCGCCCATATGAGCACATTTTTCAAGTTTTTCACCTAAAGCTACTTGTCACAGTGGTGTAAAAGACTTAACCTTTTGCTATCTCGTCTAGTTTTAACCCTTTATTTACCGAATTAACTTACCAGGAACTTTTTAATTTTATTCGGGCATCATTAAATGCGTTTTAAGGTAACATGACCCCAGGAAAGACGAACACACTTTTTAATTAAGTAATATAATTTAATTAATCATCTACTGCCATCTACTGTTAGCTATCGGAACTACATTCCTCGTGTTCATGTGAATACTGTCAGGAAATACGGTCAAATTCCAAAGATATAAGCTTGATTAAAGTAGTACTTTTAAGTACCGTCGGAAAATAAAGGATTAAACAAATATACGTGTAATAAAAAAAAATTGAGCTAAATATAATTACTTAATACCTTATTTCGGAGTACTTCATATATCATGTTTAGTATATAAGCCATGTAATTCAAATTGGAGTTATTTTATCACTAAGGAGAGCATGTTCTCATTTCGAAACATATAAATTCATTTTTTAAAAACAATACCGTGATAAGAGTTAGTTCTTCCTGATTTTCCCTGCAGTCTTTCATGGAGATGGCATAGGGTTTAAATGTGCGCATCTCTTTTGATTAGAATCATAATTGCGATTAAAAAGTTCCTAAAAATTAAATACAGAAAATAAAAACCTATTCGTTTTATCCGTTTATTTTAAACTTATATTATTCAAATCAGTTTCAATACATAGGCATTTTTTATATGTGAAAAAGGATCTTTCAGCATTTTTTTCTATCGCAATTTCCAGCAAATTGGTTTGATCTTGATAAATTTCAG
>BGPR01029702.1:0-14200 GCA_013235015.1 Araneus ventricosus | reverse complement strand
CATTTTAACTATTGGTTTGTATTTCACTGGCGAAGTCATACTGCTTTCAAAGTTTGTTATCGGCCAAGGGCAATTTTCCATTAGAAATACTTGCTAGATGTTGTTTAAAGCGGCTGCCGTAAGAGTGGTTTTTATTTAATGGTAGATTGCGTACTGATTTTATGTAAGTTTGGACGTCGTTAACATAAAGAGGATCGGCGAGATTTTCTCTCAGATGCTCATAATTTGCTTGAATGTAGCTGCCGTCAATTTAACTGCGAATTTTCACTTCGGGAGTGTAAGATGAAGCCGTATAATGTCTGATAAGCTTATGGATTAAATCCTGGGATCCAGACCATCGTGCCGCCTTCGCACGTCAAGGACCGCGCTCAGCATCTTCAAAGCCACCCGCAATAATACACCAATCACCTAGCCGATGAGCCAGGTTGGCGATTTCAAACCAAACCGTTCCGGGCAAAGGACGGTTTCGGCAAGATGCCCGTTTAATTCTACTCGCCGAATTTACAGAAATCATAAACACTTTGAATTTAATTATTTCTCCAAAAAGTGTGGAAGGACCGCTGTAGTTGTGCCAATTCTGAAACCTCGAAAAGACCCCACTCAGCCAGAAAAAATTATCGGCCAATCTCGCTACTCAGCACACTCAGTAACCAACTGAAAACTTCATTTTAGGTAAATTAAACGAGAGCATCTTGCCGAAAACAAAATCCTTGCCCGGAACAATTTGGTTTTAGAAACTTTAACTACAACTCATCAACTTCTTAGAGTAATGAGTATATTACGAGTGGCTTTGAAAAGGAGTAGAATGCACAGGTGCGGTCTCTGACGCAAGCTGAGCCTTTGATAGAGTCTGGATCCAAGGACTAATCCATAAACTTATTTGTGATACAAACCCCACCCATTTACTGCAGCTTCTAAAATCTTACTCCCTTCGAAGAGCGAAAATCTGCAGTTAAAATTGGCAACAGCATTTCCGAAGAAAAATTATGAGAGCAGGCATTCCACAGGGGAGGGAAAAATCTCTGTCGGTCTCTACTCTCTTTTATGTTAACGACATTCCAAAAAAAACACATAAATTATTAGGTATGTACGCAGACGATACTGCCATTCTAGCAAAAAATAAAACCATAAATATACAGCAGCCGCTTAAAACCAACATCTAGCGAAACTGGACGACTTTGGTTCCTCAAATGGAAAATTGCCCTCAACGTTAACAAAACAGAAGCAGTGTATTTCGCCAAGGGTAGAAGAAAATACAAACCAATAGTTAAAATTAAAACCAACGTGATCACCTGGTCTCGTAAGTTTCAAATATCCATGTAATAGGACGAAAAATTAACCTTGAAAAAAAATCATACAACACAAAAAACTAAATTTCGTGCAGCCTCAAGCAGAAAACTTTCCTCTAATAGCACGAGATTCGGAAATGAATAGGAAATATAAATTGCTTGTCTACACTCGCGATCTTACGTCCGATAATTACTTACGGATGCCCCATCCAGGCCGCAGCCAACTCCAATATCAGAATGCTGGAAATTCTCTAGAAAAATAACATAATCCGTCTAATATGCAGCTGCATGGTATATGCGTGAAATGATATAAGAAATGCAATTAAGGTAATCTCTTTAAATGAATTTATAAAAAATCTCAGCGAAATTCTATCATAATCTTGATAACATTGATAATGAAGCTATTCAGCAACTTGAACATTATTCCCCTGATCCGAAAAGTAAAAGACCCTGGAAGATTCTTTTATAATTGTTACTCATTAATATATATAAAAAAATTGGAATATCCTTGCTAACTGTTTCAGACCCTTGCCCCCCCCCCCGCCCCATTCTTCCCAGCATTTCTAAACCCTGGAAGAGCAGTTCCAAACAGCATGTCACTTCCCTCAGAGCAAGTGCTGAAAATGATCACATCCAGAGATATGAGTTCTCCTCAACAGCAGCTACTCTTACAGGCACCAGTCCCTGCAGTGCTCCAGCAGTCAACAATCCCACAAGATCCAGATATAGATCCTGCACCCACACATCCTTTCTTTGCCTCCTTCAAATAACAGCAGCAGACTATTCAACCCCAGAACTGAAAGTATCCAGCATCGTACCATTACCGGGGATTGCCCTTTGTAGCCAAGTACCAAAAAATTACTTTGTTTACTGTTAAGTTTCAAGATCATACTTCATAGGATTATTTCTATAGTATGATTAGAGGTTCACTCATCCTCGCAGAAACCCAACCACGATGATGTATGTGAGATGGATTTTTTCCTGAGTGAATGTGGCTCATGAGAGTGCTTCGCAGTCATTGATGACCGCACCCCCCTGACCACTACGGTAGGGAGATGGAAGGACGATCTTGAGTGGCTACCATGCTCCAAAATAGAACATTCATTAAATTGCCGTAACCACTGCCAAAAATTCATTCTGGATGTCTCAGCATGGTGATTAATTAAGATGTCATCTGTACGTTGTTGAACCAGTTCTATTATTCTAGCCCTTCTTTTTTATTCTGCATAAGTACCTGAAGACTTAATTTAGTTAGAGAATTTTTTTTCATCGAACTGCTGAATAATTTCGAGTGAAATAAAAAAATATATTAATTTTGACGAGTCATTATATAACAGTAACTCGATCATTGTAGTAAGGCATCTTCAATATCTAAGGTATCTATCTTTCAAAGCTGACTATCTGAGAAGACCTCTTAACCCTCTGACTGCATACTTTTTTGAATTGCCATATTTAGATGCAACGTTTTAAAGCATGTTCAAATACCGTTGAAAAAAGCGAATTGTTATTTACATGTGGGGCTTTTATTATGTTAATAGGATTCAACGTTTAAAAAAGTAGTTAACCATTAGCTTGCGAAAATCGTGATGCAGCAGAAAACAAACTTCAACCCAAGGAATTGAGGGATACAGTTAGAGGGTTAACGTGTCATATATTATTTTGTTTTTTTTGTCCTGTTAACTTTCAAACTCTCAATACAATTTATGTACTATTAAACTGCAATGTAAATAAAATTTTCTGACCCAAAGCTGAAGGAAAAATAAAAACCCCAAAATATATCAACTGGTAACAAGAAGGGTATCCGCCCTGTGTGTGTGGCGACGTTGTAAGAAATTCCCAAGAAAGTCATTAAATATATCAGAAATGTAAATCCCAACTAAATTTGTCAATCTCCGTTTTCATACTACTCAGTTGCCCACGAAAGCATTAATTCAAATAATGATGACACCTCTGGAATCATCCAGTAAAGAAGTCAATGTTGAATTTCCCTGATACAAAGTCGAAGCTATTAATGACCCTCACTTTTGTACTTGCGAATTTCAAAAAATTTCGGTAATGCTAATACCCGTGAAATTGCAAAAAAAAAATTTAGATCAACGAATGACGTTATAGACAGATTTCCCCAAATTTTTTAAGCAATTTTCTTAATCTTCTGACTAATTTGTTTATTTGGTTCTATTCGCCAGCGTCAACAATTACCTCCCCTCCATCTAGTTCCTAATTTATATTTCACAATAAAAAACTTATCCATTCAAAGTTTCTTAATTTCTTATTTGTAAAGCACATTTATTCACAATGGGACAATCCTATAGTCAAAAAATTGGATTTTCAAAGAAATGCAGATGAATGTCCTCTCTGCTTGCGGCCAATGAGCTGCAGTCCACCACCAACTACCGATAAGGATAGAATCTCCCAGAAACTTTAAAATCCACAAGAGCAGTTCCAACGACATGTACCCTGATCCGAGCAGCTATCTGTATATCGTAACATCTCAAGATCGAAGTTCTCTCTGTCAGCAGTAGCTACTCTTTCACAGGCAGCAGTTCTTGCAGTGCTCCAGCAACAACCTCTACTAAAATCCAGACGACTTTCACCCACCCACTCCACACACACCTTGCCCTACAACAGCAGCAGACTACTCCACTCCTATGGGACTGAAATTATCCAGCTTCACCCAACTTACCATTAACGGGATTAGCCCCATGCGATCCCAAAATTACTTGTTTCCACCTATGCTGGTACGCATGAGCCTCTTCAATATCGTAGCTATCTTCGCCTTTACTAAAGATTACGTCTAGAGAGGGCTAAACCTTTTTCCTCGCGTACCCCTTGATTAACCTTTATTTTCACGTACCCTTCCAACCATCCGTTTATACAAGAAATTTTATCCATTAGTTTTCTTGTATCCACCATTACTAACTTTGAGTTCGAGTACACCTTTTGACCTTCCGCTAAGGTACCTCACTAGGGGTATGCCCCACACAGATTGAGAACCTCTGGGTTTAAGGAATAAACTTATGTTCCTTAACACACTTTTAATCCTGCCTTCTGGCTTTAAATTGTGAAAAAGGAGTTTCTCTCTATTCGTTTTGAGATATACTTGTTTCATGTCTTGTAGGAGTTTTCAGTGAATCAAAATAAATATATTATCTTTAGCTTATCTCATCTAATCCTGAGTCTGGTTATTATTTTTTTTTCTTTTTTCCATACAAATTAAAAGGCGGAAATTTAGTTTTATTATGAATATTTCTCGTTTGATTTGGAGCTGCGATGGATATTTGATTGTTAAGGGAGAGGTTTTTGTAGGATTTCTTTTGTTCTTAGAAGCTAACTATTACAAAAAAACTATATATATATATACACATTTTGTCACATAAATTAAGGATAATCAGGAATCACACAGAAATTAGACTCTAAAAAAAAATTTCACCTGTAGAATTATCACAATCACATCTTGAAGAAGAATATATCCACAGGAAACCACCAGATGGCGCGGATAGTATGTCACAAATGACGAGAGTGTAAAGAGGGTATATAAGGGAATGGTGGCAAAGAAGTAAAATTCACAAGGCTTCGTCCTTTCAGTGCAATAACTCGCATAGTTATGGCCGCGAAGCATTTGGATGATTTTTACGTGGTAGAATTATCTGGACGACTACGGAAAGTGGACGTACCAGCTGGAAGGTAATCCGAGGAACTTGGAATCACCCAGAGTAGTGTCATCTCCAGGCTTTGGCAACTATTCCCAGATGATGGTAATGTGAGTAGATGTTGCAGCACAGTCGCCCCCTGCTGAGTAACAACGCCGAATGGGACTGGTATAGCAAAGTACTGCCAAAAAGAAACAGAGCGGAGCACAGCATCAGACCTCGTCTCGTCAGCCTTCTGCACCGGTACGACAGTTTCAAGGCAGACCGTGTACAGATCCGTTAGGACATCTGGTCTATATGCCCGTAGCTCTGCCAGATCGTGTTCCACTTACCGCAACTCACGTCGCCTCGGTGCATTAGCCTGGTATAAAGATCATGCATTAGTGGACAACCGCACAGGGTCTGTGGATGTTTTCCGACGAGTCCAGGCTTTAGTTTGAGTCTGATTCTGCTTCATATGGAGAGCGCTTGCAAAATCTGTACATACCACTCAAGAGAACACTACTTGAACGACACCGTTAAGTGGTGGTGCAGGATGGTTCGTTTCGAGTGAATTATTCTTTGGTTCCAGAACTGACCGCATGTTCAGATGTAGAGCAGGCCACATCTATCGGGATGTCATTCATTGAACAACATGTACGTTTGTTTCAGGTCGCCATGGGTGCTGAATTCTTTTATCATGACAACGCCCGTCCTCACGTGAAAAACATTGTGACGGAATGCCTTCAATCGAGGGGATAATACCGCTATGGATTGGCCAACATACTCAATTGAATCTTGAACTATTAGGCATGTGGGATATGCTTGGCTGACGGATTAGTCTCGTCAACCCCTCCACCCGTTCACGGAACTTGGAGGTAATGTTTGATGAGTGTGTGTAATATTCCCCAAACGATCAGATTTGATAACTTGATACTCAGTGCTCTAGGCAAGTGCAAGGCCTGTATTCATCGTCCTGGGAGACATATTCCTATTAACCATCATATTAAATCATGTTATACTGTTTTTGTGGCCGGTCTCTTTTTGAAATTTGCTCCCAGGGAGTAAAATCGCAAATTTTACATTAATTATGCAAACTTAGCATCTGTTTCTGTTTCTTTACCTTTTGTTATAAATAGATTTTAAAATAAGCAAATTTAGTTTCTGTTTGCTCTTCTTTGCCTGAACTTACTTGATTCTATGGACATGGAGTGTATTACATTGCTGATACAACTCGTTTATTACTAATATTGAAGCAAATATTGATTATTGAAATTGTTGGGTTGTATTTAATAGTATATGTTTATTATTCTGGTGTGAAAATGGAATGGATAGATATGAGATGATATATATATATATATATATATATATATATATATATATATATATATATATATATATATATTTAAGATGTAAATATATGCGTATAATTCAATTATGAGTTGTGTGGTGAAAGTATTTGCAAAAATAACAAGTTATTTTTTTTTCTCATCATTTATCAAAAATTACAGTTAATCCTGGAATTTTTCAAAGATATTTGATTTCATTTTTACATACAAATATAACCAAGTATCATTATTTTAACTAATGTATAATAGTTATAATTGCAAGTAAAATTAATCTTCTAATTTCCAGCTTCTTAAAAATCCAGTGTCTCAGATAAATTTGGTTTTACAAATTATATTACCATATGTCAATTATTTCTTTATTTCTTACGATAGGATATTCATATTCAGAAAGATCTACTGAATTTATTAAAATTTTCTGATTAAACACCTGCAAAATTCTTTATCTTTCATAATTTGTGGATCTCTTAACAACATTTCACAAAAAAAGCTCAGGTTTTAAAAAAGTTTTTCGTGCTATGCTTTTCCAAAATGTGATTTTATTCCTGTTTCATAACATGGGACGAAGCGTTGTGCAGGGTCGGATTTAGTCTTTGGAACGTGCTCCTGAAAGCGTAAAAACGCGCCCTTAGAACTGCAATGGACATTCAAAAAAAAGGTATATGGTCTTTTTTTTACATTTCTTTAGCAAACGCCCAAAAAAACAGCAGTGTAATCAGTAATTGACACAAATATTTGTAACTTTTCACAAAAGAATTCCTTAAAAAACAGTTAACAGGAGTTAAATTCAGACGATTTTTAGAAACTTTAGTTCACAGAATTCTCATCAGAAAACATCTAAACTTTTACCAGTCTATATTCACCATCAGAGGGAGGTCTGGAGACAATCTTGTTTTGAGATGTACCTGTTCGCAAATAGTTCTCTGATTATTTTAGTCTGGAAAACTACGTTCCCCGGATCAACACTTATTAAGAGTAGTAAAATTCTCTTGAGCAATGCTCAAGTGAGCAAAATTCACTTTGTCTATCAATTCCAAAAGTAAAATATTTTCAAATAGAGAACATCGCCAGATATTTCATACAAAGTTCCAGGCTGATTATATCCGATGATTCTCCATCTGTTAAAATGTTTTCCAAATCTTGCACTCAATAAATTACAGAAGAACTAACATCTTAGTTCATATATATGATATGAAAAACAGAAATTTGAACTGGTTGTGATTGTAGCTGAGAAAATCTTATCCCCTAAAGAATTGATTGCAGTGTCAACCAGGTGGTAAAAGAATTCAATTTGTGTATTTCCCAGTCATCGAGTATGAGGGTCATTCTGATTTCATACCAAATTGTCTTTTCGCCGACGAACCTGGTATCTAGGTATTGATTCAAAATTTTACTGGCATCATATTTAGATGCTATTTCTGCCAAGCATCGACAAAGATGACATTAAAATGGATTGTCATATCTCAAATTCCTAAAAAGATTGGAACTTTCCCAAAAGTTGTATTGCCATGTCAATGTCGTAATTTCCCTGAATGAGTTTAGGAAATGCGACTGACAAGATTAATACCAACCATCGTGAGATTTGAAATTGGTCTCTCCCAGTTGTGGAGGGTATTCGACCTTGGTGCAGCTGTCTTTGCGCTATGTACCACATCGCAGACAAACACACACATACAGATATTGCTTTTATATATATAGATTACTGGAGTAAAGCCTTGTAAGCTTTGTGGTATTATACATAAAATTAAATTGTTTTCATTGCTTTTTGTAGAATTTTTACATAAAAAAATATTCCTAATTAGTCTGTATTTTAATTAAATCATTTTGTTTTGAAGGATTTTGCGCCTGTAATTTTTTTTTACTCGTGGCCAAACGCCTGTGTTGTGTGTCCCAATGTGACGCTTAACCATCCATCCGCTGTCTGTGAGTTTAGGCTTGTGGTCTATTCTCAGGTGTTGGTTGTTGGGAGACGTCACTGCCATGTTAGCAACGGGAAAAGTGATTCGTCCCAACACCAACCGGGGTTCCGAACAGACCCTTATACCTCAAGTAACCTGCCAGTCACCTGTCGTTTTTGTTGCCTGCTCCTAGTTGAAATTAAGAAGTTTCTCGCAAAATAACCCTCTTGTTGCTTCAAAATGGAGCGTGATTCAAACTAAATAATTCTAATTTTCTTCATAATCTTCACGCATGAGCTTTTCAATGAATTACCTCTTCTGTTGAGATGAATTATTCTTGGTACTGTATAGACGTCACTTTTTCCGCACGTTAACAATGGGAAAAGTGACGTCTCCAGCCCAACCGGGGTACATAGAATAGACCCCTAGTAACACAAAGAGTCGGAAAAATAAAAATTCCATGAATTTGGAAACTCGCTGTTTATTTTTGTTATCGACCCGAACTCGAAGAGGAAAGTCTCTCATTTTACTATTTCATTTGAAAGACCTTAACAGCTTAATCTATTTTTTTTAACTACTTTCAAAAGTATTTCCTAGATAAGCAGTGAAACAGCTTGGTACTGATGGGAGACGTCACTTTCCCTTGTTAACGTGCAAAAATGACGTCTCCCAACCCATCCGGGGGTACCAGAATAGACCCCAAAGTGACAATGGTCGCATGTCCTGCTGCCTACTATGCCGAAGCGGACATTTTCTAAAAATCCATGTTACTTTGATTTTGCAATAAATCTGGCATCGTTTATTATCTCCGAAAGCGCGAAGGCGCGCAAATAAAGTTATGTTATGGTGTAGTAATAGTCCGTAATTGTAGTGTTATTACTATTTATATTTATTTTTTATTTAGTAATAATTTTAATACCTTAAAATTTTAATTTCTCAAACTATTTCTTCAAACATTCTCTTTAGTTTTGAGTTATGGTGAAATCTAAAACGAAAGCATCCTCACCGACTGATAAGTAAGAACCACAGTTTTTATTTATATTAAGCATAGTAGTTAAGTGAAAATTTTGCAGTAATTATTTTAGACCGAGATAACTGTTTTCTACGAAATAGTTGGAGGATTAGGCAATTTTATAATTTATTTTGTGTATCACAGATGTGTTTATCCATTGATACTACATTTTTGACTGATCGAAAAGTATATTTAGCTATATCCATAAAATAAGCGTATTTATTTAAATTATTTGCTTGTTTTTTTATTTTTTGAAAAAAATTAAACAGTATTGTTGATAATCACTTAGCTTCCACCATATTGTCAACTGAGTTGTCTGTGGGGGAATACTTAACATGTTGAGTGGCTGTTATTTTTTAAAACGTAGTGTGGCTCGTAAGCAGTAAACGTTTTGTTTTGCTGTATAAGCATACTGTACTAATACACTGAATGTTTCTATGTAAAGGAATTTCAAACTTTTTTAGTTCTGAGTATTTTTATTCCTTGGGAAATTATTATCTTTGTTTAAATAATCAAGATTTATTTTATTATCGAAATTTTTCAAATGTATTCTTCAAAAGTATATTGTGTCAAAAATATATTATTCATCTAATAGTCATTTTTCTGAATCGTTTGCAATGAACAGTTTTTTTGCAATCGCAATTTTTTAAATTTGGAATAAATTTATAAAAATGTTGCTTACCTAGTAATCCTTTTAGATAGGATTCCCATATGTCCCATATATACAGGGCTGTCACTGTATTTCACTACTCAGTCCTGTATTACTATTTGCTCCGTTTTAACCCTAAACTTAATCAGTAGAGATAATTGAAGAAATTTTTATTTGTCATTATGATTTTAAAATGTCTTGTGCCCAATTTTACAATTATGTGAAAGAAGAAAATGACATAATTTAAAAAGGAAAGTAAATTTGAAATATGACTGGTTTAAAAGGATTATAGCCTTGCATCTTTCTTATTATTCTACTTGTTTATTTTATTAGATTGTTTAAACCTTATTGATTTTTTGATCAGAGTAAAAAAATACATTTCCTTCCATTTTTTTTTCATGTTTTATTTATTTAGCATTTAAACACCCTGTATTAATCCTTGACAATTATGGCAACCCTACTTTTAGATTTTTTAATCTTTGGCAAATAAGTAAATAATCTAATGTTACTTTAAAATTGCCTTTTACTAATCTAGGTTTAGTATTTGCAAACATCAGCAATACGGGCTTGTTGTAATGAAAGTTCACCTATTCAGAAGGCCCTAGAGCCGGATCTATGGCTCCAAGTGGAACAAAATTTCACTGGAATGTAGTACAAATGATGCACTCTGGGATGGCAAGAAAAAATGTGAAGTGTAGACATTTTCTTGCTTAGAAACATAATTTTGTGCGACAAAAGATTTTATGTTCAGAACTGAATTTTGGTAGCATTTTTAGCTGGTACTAAAAAAAGACTAAAATGAAATATTGAATTTCAATTCAAGTAATAATATTAAAAAATTGCAAAAATTACTTCAGCTATTGACACAATGCTCCTTTTTGGCAAAAATTTTAGATTTTCACAGAGTGCATTACTTATGCTACAAACTAGTGAAATTTTGTTTCATGTAGAGCCCTACAATTGGCTTTAGAGCCTTCTGAATAGACAAAATTTAATTAGATGTTTTATAAAAATTTCTGTAACATGCTGCTTGCACTGTCGTTATCATTTCATTCAGAGCCCTACAATTGGCTTTAGAGCAAAAAGTTAATATTGTTATAAATAAAGTGTGCCTATTCAGAAGGCCCTAGAAACAAAATTTCACTAGAATGTAATACAAATTATGTATTCTGGTGCAGCAAGAAAAAATAGTATTAGAATTTTTAGTTAAACTAAAGAAAACTAAAATGAAGTAATTGAATTTTAATGCTTAAAAAATCTGCAAAAATCATCTCGGATATTGACACAGTGCCACTTTTTGACGAAAATTTTACCATATTTTTAATTTCATTCAGGAGATAATTTTTTTTTTATCTCCTAACAATAAGGATCACAAAGAACAATACATACTTTTGAAAATTTAATGAAAACACAGTAAAATAACTAATCAAAAAATGTTTTTGACTGTGTTAACGCTACAAGTATGAGTGAAATGACTACAAAAGCAGTAAACTTTTTTAGCCTCTCTAGCCAGAAGCAATGTCGCCATGTTTAATTTTTTTTTTTAAAAAAGAGATTTAAGAACAAACAGGTGTAGTGATTTGAAAAAAATTAAGAATTTTGGTTTTGCTCTGGGGGAGGCTGCAGCCCCATAGCACCCCCCCTGGATTTGTTACTGTACATACTAGTGAAATTTTAGTTCATTTAGAGCCATACAACTGGCTTTCGAGCCTTCTAAATAGGAAAAATTTAATTAGATGTTTCATTAAATTTCGGTAACATGTTGCTTGCAACTGTTATCATTTACTCTTTTGAAATGCAACTAATTGAAAAAAATGCGTTACAGAATCAAAACCCCATGAAATTATTTTTTTTTAAAAGTTATGCTTCTTTAGTGCATTGAGGTTGAAATTTTGGTTAGAATGCACTGTACACAGAGAAACAACAGCATTAAATTAACCATTAAAGAGAGCTAAGTACCTATTATTAGGATTACCATACTTCTAGACAGTCCATATTTCTAGCTCATGTCCGGACTAGTGTCCAGATCTTCAAAATGTCCAGATTTACACCAGTAATGCAGCGAGAGAGGAATTTGGTTGTACAGTCGAACGTCGCAAATCCGGAATCGTCGGGACTTCGGCAATTCCGGATCTTAGATCATTTCAATATTAAGAAGTGAATTTAACATCATAAAGCACATTCAATTTAAATTTAAAAAAAAACTTATTTATTACTTGTTTTCTTTGATTTATAAACATAATTAATATTATTTCTTATTAGTTTTAACATTTTTACAAAACATTTAATTTAAAGTGAGTTGCTTCATTAGTTTCGGTTTTTGATTAAGTAACTTCTCTTTTATTTTATGTATCGCCATTATGTCCGACTCCGAAATAAAGTCCCTGTGCTCAAGTCCTTTTATTGCGGTGTTCAACACTTCCACTAAACTGTCAATTGGTATTTTATCTTCCACTTGTGTTTCTTCTTCGCTCTCCTCGCTATCGGATACTGAAGTTTGGGAGTTCATCAACACTATACTGCATATTTCGGCATCGGTGAGCTGACACTCTGTCGGGGCTTTATCGTCGCAATGCAGTACTTCAAAGGCGTCATCTTCGGCAATTTCTTGTTCTATTGACTTGATGTACTCAAGTAGTTCAAAAATTTCAGCCTTTCTTTTGAGATTCTAACATTAGGATTACAATACCCCCCCCCTCGCAATACCTTCGTCGCACATCGTCCTACATGTGGTTAAATCCTTTCCCTCCCCAGATGGTTGCTATCGGTTTCTGCTGACTCTGGGCAACGATTTGGTAGATAAAAGTTAGGATATATATTTTTGGGGATGGGGGAAGTTACGGAATGAAAAAGGTCCGGATTGTGGATCATTCCGGATTTGCGACGTTTGACTGTAATAGGGAAAATCTGACATATTCGAAAAATTTGGCATCATTCTGCCAAAGAAAGGAAATTCATTGTTTACATTCCATTATTGGTGAAAGTGGATGAGCCTCCTTATCTAGGCCCCCAGTTCACTGAAAATTAAAATTTTTGGCAGTTTAGTTTTAATTCTGTTTTTAATTAATATAATTTTAAATTGTCAAGCATTTGTAAAAATTATATCCTCTTTGTATTCTGACCCCTTAATTTTTAATTCTGTGCTAGTGTTATGAAACAGAGTCGTTGGTAAGCAGCTTTTAGAATTCCATACTGCACTTTCACCCCAAGACCCTTTAAACCCCCCTTCCCGGCTAGATTTCAACCAAAAAAATTTTGGTAATTCTAAGTATTATACACTTGTCGGGGACCCATTCTGAAATGTTGGGGGTAAGGCCAAATGCACACACAGTTTGTGTCCGGTAGTTAAAAAATGCAAAGTATATGAAACGGAGGGCAAAACCAAAGTGTATGGTACATCCCTCGCCAAGCTGGCGCCAAATGTTCTCCATGTTACATTTACCAACAGCCATTGGGTTACCACATTTGTCATTTTATCCCCAAAAAAATGAAGTTTGGTGCTGTACCATACACTTCGGTTGGGCCAAACGGAGCATTTGCTTTACTTTTAAATAAATTTCAAATCGATTCATTTTATGAAAAAAATTTCAAAATGTATTATCGTGTATATTATATGTAAATGTAATTCCTATTAAATGCACATGCAATTTAGTTGTTTCTCATTTACATTGTGCTAATATAAACATGTTCTATTATGGCTTTAAAATGCCTGTAAATTTTCTGTGTTTAACTGACTGATCTTTAATTTTAAATGTTTTTATTTATCAAGGTCTGGTGCAGTATAGCCTAAAATTGTTATTGTGCCATAAAACCAACAACAAACAAATTTTGGGAATAGAAATTGTATAATCGAATATTGTTAACTATTTTGAAATTATGAAAGGTTAATTTTTCATAATATTGACTTTAATAATCGTTTTTATATTAATTCTGTAAAAGTTGTGATAAATGTTTTATTAATTTTCATATACATATTATTAATGCTGTTTTTCTATATTTCAAATTTTAGATCACACTAATTCATCATTGATATATGTATTATTACTAGTAATGTAGTAACATCCTGTGTAGCAGAGTCATTTACATAGTACTTAATAAGTATAAAGTAATTGTAACATAATACCAATTCATTCACTGTCAGATGAGGCTGTGGAAGTGGAACTTAATTCCAAATAAAATGAATTTACTTGATTTTGTACAAAAGTGAAGACAGCATAAAAGAATAAATATTATTTTATTTTATTAAAATTTTATCAATCGTCCTTTTTCTGTTCAATCATGTCATGGAAGTATAACTTCTAATGTGCATGCATAATTTTTTTATGAATGGTATTAGAAAGGGGTGCATTGTAATGCTTAGCATAATTGGTTTTAAAA
>BGPR01029701.1:0-19119 GCA_013235015.1 Araneus ventricosus | reverse complement strand
CCTACCGCCGGGAATCGTTTTTGAACGAAAATTGGAACTTGCCTTCCTAGACTTAATCAATAAGCGAAGAAATGGAGATATCCATTTGTGGATGTGTGAGACATGCCATTTGGTTATTTTAGCAATTCCAGACGTTCTTTTCTTTATTTCCGTTTAAATATTTTCGTTCTTTATATTTCTTATAGAATATTTTACAAGTAAATATAATTACATATGTTATTTTATACTGAATAGTTGTTTGATATAATATTATATTTGAATATTCCTTATGCCACCAATTGTTAGGTACTCGCATTATGATGTTAATTTTTTTCTAAAATTGAGATAGGATTATTCATAAATAAAATAGTTAAAAACGTTTTAATTTAAACAGTTATATTACATGTTTTTGTGATATCTTCCTGAAATTCCGCTAGTCAATTTGTTACGATAATAATATTACTGCGATGTCATTACCTTATCGATAAATTTACATCAATATTTTTAATTTCGGGTTGTTCTATTTATTGAATCAATATCACCAGAACGGATATATCAACTTTTAGCTGAAGCGTAAATCAACTATACTGATTAATAATTTTTCTCAAAAATGATATGTTGCTATTAATCAGGTATTCAAAAATGTACTTATGGCATTTTAACTAAAAATGTACAATTTGAAACTTAGATGCACATTAAATAAATGTAAAAAATTAGGTTAAATGTTGAACTTACCTTAAAGCTCCAAGAACGTTTCAGTGCAACCACGCAATTTCGATAATTTTCTTTAGTTCCCATGCTGCTTTTATCTTTCGCCATTTCGCAGATACTTTCTCCATCTGGACTAACATAAACTGCTAAAAATATAATAAAATAAGTTATTTTTATCTTGAAGAAAGCACAAGAATTGCAATATTTCTAAGAATGTTAAATCTATGTTTTGCAAAGATCCAACTCTGTCACACTGAGCAAGGCGGTCCCGGGCGGTCTAAAAATTTCCCATTACCAGCGGAGAAGGCCGGTCTGAGGCGATTGGCTTCATTTGAGAGGAGGGGAGGTTCTGAGATCGTTTAGGAGATAAGCGTGGTAGGGGACCAATTTTCCTTGCAAACCACAGACGATTCCCCTGTGCCTTGAGGAAAGGTTACATCAGGGGTGGGGTGGTTGGGTAAATGGCCACTCATGTTGAGAGAGCCCAATTCATGTCGCTTCTTCCCCAAAACTTCCGGTTTTAAAGGGTCTAGAAGAAGAAAGTCGGCTCAGGATTAAAGAGTTAAGCATGCATTCGATGAGTTTGCTGGCCTTTAGGAAGCGCTGTAAAAATAATCTGATTTATGAATTACTGTAGGAATTTATGATAAAACATTTTGAAAGCATATTTATTATTCTTTTATATGAATATATATGTTGCTTTGCAATGTTTACGGATGTTCGGAATAATTATAATACATCACGAATTTTCCACTTATAATTGTTTTTAGAAAATCAAAGTACATACGCAAGGCATCAGAAAACGATTTCTATCACAGTTTCTAAGTGATATGTCTTTTTGGTTTTGTTTCCATGCACCTCATTTGCCTTTTCATTTTGTTATTGTGTGTTTAGCGACTCTTTATAAACTTTATAAGTTGGTTCGTCACACCAATTCGGACTATGCTTCCACACGAACCTCTGCCCAGAAGTAGAGCCTGGTACTATGCAGCATCAAACTGAATAATACTTAAAGAAAGAAAGAAGATCGGGCCGCTAATATGACTTCATTAAAGCAAAAACGCACCTATCCAGCAGTTTTTTCCTCAGTGAGATATTATTGCATATTATATAAACACTGTTATTTTACAGAAGATGTGCAAATTTCCTTCAATCACCTAAAATACAGTTCTTCCAAAGTCTTCGGATCAATTATCCGACAATTTCAAATCTAGTAAGAGGGGGAAGGACACGTGCCGCAGTTTCTAACATCTTATTGAAGAGGATGGTTCACCATAGAAGTCCATTAAGTTTATAAAACTTACACTACTACAATTTTATAACAAATTAAAATTGATAAGTTTCAGATAACTAATCGAGTATTTCTTATCTTTCTATCGTAAGCGAAGAGATATTAAATATTTTCTGTTTGGATATAAAAAAAAATAAAAATCACCATTCATGAAATTATCGATAGTGATGACAATATAAATAAATTTATTTTGATATTTAATACTTTCCCCTGTATAACGATTTCATTATAAAATATTTTCAGTCGCGATTAATAAACTAACCATTAATAAAAAATATACGATTGAATGAGCGGTTAATGTTTAATTTCTTCTTATTTAATTTAGTAACAGTATTAAAAATAAAAATCTTATGCATATATGATTCTCGGAATAATTAATGTAGCAGATTATATGATTATGTTAGTGGAAAAACTAGAAATAATTTTTAATCAAGCGTAAAGGTATTTTTGGATTATATAATTCCAAATTTAAAAAATAATAGTCATTTTCTTTGAGGTAAAAACTGATTATATTTATTTTTATGAGACTCATCTGTAATGAAATTTGGATTCATTGACTTATGAATAAAGTCTCCAATGATCATCTCAGCAGTTTTCTTTCTTTGGAATTGAACTATAATAATTATTGAACAGAAACTGGATCGAAAGTTCCGTACCCTTCGGGAGTGATTATTTGCTCTTGGTTGGATAAAAGAAATTGGTTTCGTTTCTTTCGGAAGGAAACCACCGGAAACTTTCTCGACTAAACAAGTAAACTAACTGATACTCAGAAAAATTTGTTCGGTCCGGATGGAAGTGGATCAATAATTTAATAGAGTTTTTTACGTGAGCCAATAATCCTTTTTTTCATTATTTTATCATACCTTATTTAATATATATAAAAATTTACTATATCAGAAAACGGTTAGGAAAACTAATTTCGAAATTATTCCACCATTAATTAGCTTTTAGATTACGTGTTGTAAGAAGTATCACACATCATCTAGGAACGGGTTTGAGGAAGAATCAAGAAAGCGCTTTCCTTTCTTCTTCAAGTCATTATATCCATTAATTAATTTATTTAATAGTAAGATAAACTCTACGAGGCGTGTTATTACGTCCAAATTAATGCTTGGAATATAAATAAAAGTCACTAATATAAATAGAAGTCACTGATACTTTCATCTGAAAATCGTTCTATACATTCTATGTAATGAAACGCTTTGTGTGAGACGAAACCAATTTATTCCCTCGACCTATGAATTTACTTATTCTGTTAATTAGAAACGAATATTATTTGGGCATTTATTGTTATTTCATTCCGTATAATAACGAAAAGGGTATCTGAGATACTTTAGCGTATCAGTTATTTTTGTCTTTTAATTTAAGTACTGCTTTGATTTCCTTTCAGATTTAAATACCAAATTTCCTGTAATTCGATGTACGAATCTAACACATCATTACGGGATGCGGGAATATTATCATAGATATAACCATCGAATGCGTAGTAACACATTCAAATCCATTCACTGATGATGCAGTTTCTTATAACATTCTGCAGGCTGTCAACACCATTTTTCACTGTCTAATGAGATAAGATTGATCTACTTTTGAATCATCCTCGGTGCTGCCTATTAGTTACCTATTTATTTTTTATTTTACTCTTTCCTTATTAGCAAGAACCTATGCATCACACTTGAAGCAATGGGACATGGGAGTGAAAATATTTACTTTAGATTCGTAACATCACATCATACAAGGCTGGAAAATTTAATTGCAGCAACTATATAATTACAGCCGATTAAGCATTGGTACTAGCTTGAAATGTTTTCAGTCCCTCGCAGTAGTCGCCAGAATCGTATACAACTTTTTCCAACGGCATAGAAATCGTGGAATACCTGTCAAAGTAGAACAGAACACCTCTCCATGTCCCCTCGACTATAACCTTTTGGTTATTGAAACATTGTGGCGGATATGAAGTGGAAGAGACATCGGAAAATGCTCATTAACTGTCTAGCAAATAATGGCGAAAGCAGAAAGATGGAAAATGTTACAATAATACAAGCAGTTTGATAGTTGATAGTTCAGATAGAGTGGCCTATTGCCTTCAGAACCTCTGAAACTCCTGATGAATTCTTACTCTCGATGAGACTCAGCCTTTCTCTATCTGAATTTAAGCCTCTATGATTAGTATTTGAAGAAGGAAACAATTAATGGCATTCTTCACCGAACTGCTCCACAGCTCAAAGCCATAAACCAACCTAACCGCCATAATAACTGGTACTGTTTCGGGTATTCTATGACTTCTTCATCGCGGCAAACAAGTTATACACAATACGGGTCACTATATCGAAGCACTCTAAGCGTTTTAAGCTTGTACCAATGTTCTATAGACTGATAGATAGTTGCCACTATAACATATCCAATCCTCGAAGCTATGCCAGAAGTAATAAACTCATTGGCTTAGCAGTATAATTGCTGCAGCACATCCTACGCATAGAGAAAAAACTTCTAGTACAGCTCCTGTTCTACAGGTAAAGAAAAATTCTGTGCAATTAATATTTTTTCTTCAAAATTTGTTGTTCAAATTAGCTACATCTGGTATTATTCCCCTTAAATTTTCTTTACCAATAAAATAAACCAAGATTATTTCCCATGCAACTCTGTTTAGAATCATTAAATATCATAATCAAGTAAAAGCATGATTGACTTTAGAATCCTGTCTGTTCAACTGGCGCAAACCTAATTACTTGTGTTTGTCATTAAGCAATATAGAAATGTCTTTACAGATATACACATTGACATGTAGAAATACAAATGATTTAGAGCAGATGATTAAGATATTCGCCTCTGGATAATGACGCTATGGAAATTCGAATTTCATTTACTTTTGGCAAGATTTAATTGTAAATAAGGCATATAGGTTTAATTTTGAAATGACTATAACCAAAGGATCAAAATGGTTGCTATTTTAATAAATTTAATTTTATCTTTTAGGCAATTATGACCAAGGTGGAAAATTAAGCATCCTCTTGCAATGAAGAATTCGACAAAGGAACATTAAATGCTTCCAACGGTTTTCAAATAACGGCATGATAAAGTGTCTAGTTCCCTTCTGCTGCTCATAGAGTTAATACTCTAGTCTTCCTTATTAGCAATAAATATGTAATCATACCTGTAGTGACTGAATAATACAGAGGAGTAACGCAGTCAGTCTAGTGATGAGAATGTTGACTGATTAGTTCAACTACGAAAAGGATTTTACTCGTATACTAGTACGAGAATTTGTACCGTCTCGTATGAAAACATTAAAGACGGATGGTGCAGTATCTGTACCAATCGCAAAGAAAATGTTACTTATTAACCCTTTATAGGGCCATTTTTTATAGTAGTAGTCTAATAAAATAACTTTGGGACTAAGAATAACTTAAGGAATGAAGTTCATTTTGCTCATTACGTGAACTTAATTTTTCGTTCAATAATGTTATTAATTAATGATGAATTACAAAGTCAAGACACTTCGTTATGGTTTGAGATAAGAAATTGGAATATCTAGGCTTTTGTTTCATCGAAAAATTAGGCGAGAACTTACGCCAACCTTAAAAATTGGATTTCAAAATTGATGAATTTGGGGG
Organism: Araneus ventricosus; assembly: GCA_013235015.1. NCBI lineage: Eukaryota > Metazoa > Arthropoda > Arachnida > Araneae > Araneidae > Araneus > Araneus ventricosus. Next base: position 13,524 of record BGPR01029701.1, on the reverse strand, counting down.
GGAAGTATACTTCCACGGCCTTAAAAAGGGTTAATGCATTATATTGCGCACAAAATACAAAGTCTTTTAAGAAATTTTCCGTAATTAAGAAGACTTGGAAATTGAGTTAAAACTTCTTAAAAATATATCTTGCTTCAGTGTTGAAAATATGTTGCTTCAAAAATCATATGTCGAGCTAATAATTAAATATACTTTTAAGCCGAATTTAAGCAAATAGGCTACTTTAAATATAAAAGGAAAGGTTTTTTAAAAATTCATATTACGGAACCACGTTTGAGAATAATTCTGACATTAATTATCGCCATTTCAAAGAAACAAAGTGAAAATGTCTGTGATGTAGATGAAAGATTTTAATGTTAAATTACAACTTCATCAAATATTTTATGATTAAAACAATCCTTAAGGGAATTAGATTTAAATGAATATTTATTTTATTTTAAATTAAAATATATTTAAAATTTGATTAATGTTTTCTCGCAGACTTTGTTTGCTTCCAAAATTTCAATTTCCATCGGAATTGTTATTGACTTTTATAAATTTATTACATATTATTTGAATGAGAATAAAAAGTAGTCAAAGAGAGAAATATAACAATTAGCTGTAATATTGCTAAATGTTTAAAATGTTTCTCTTCAATATTTGACATTAATTTCGCGACTTCGCATTAGTAAGTAGGCAAACCATTTTATGAAAACATTATGAAATAGCATCCCCAGTAGCACAAAGATAGTGTATAATATTGCACGATAGTGAACAATATTCGCAATATTGTATAATACTACACAATATGGTATAATATTGTACAATATCGTATAATATTGTACAATATCGTATAATATTGTACAATATCGTATAATATTGAACAATATTGTACAAAATTGTGGACCGTGTTGTGCTACCTGGGATAATGACCGTTTTTAAAATTTAGAGGCTAATTAACCTCTGTAAAATTGAAACAATTCTTTCAAAAAGCACACAATATTTCTTTTGTACAGCTCGATGTTTATGAATTCACAACAGGAAATAAGCTTCAAATATTATATCGGTTAATATTATGATGGCAATAACTAACCACCTCTTAATGTCACAGATTTTTTTACATATCATTACAGTGTCATTTTACTAATTTGAATTAATAATTATTTTATGTTTTAACATTTTTTAATGAATTTAATGTAATTAAAAAGATTAACGGGACATTTTGTCGCCGCTCTTTTTAATAACATTAAGACTTCTTATAGAATTTGGATAACAGTTTAAGTTACAGTATTTATTTTATGAAACATACGTCATTTCAATGTAACTAAAATATATATCCGAAGTCACGATAAAAATAACGTTCAAATATACAGTAGGGATACAATATTAAAATTTAATTAGTGTATGTTTACAATTTGCAAAATGGTTTTAAATAATATATTTCTAAAGCCGATGCAATTATTTTGGAATAATCAAATTATATAAGGTCAGTGGTACAACGATGACAACTTAAAAATACAAAGGAGCAAAAGTCTTATTTTGAGACACCGAAGTACTATCATCATTAAGAATATGAGTATTCTTTGAACTATTTTGCTGTAGCACTCATCATTCCAAGAAAGGAAATTTCATATTTTTTTATTCTACTTTTATTTTTTGTATGTATTATCATATTCTTTTTTTATTCTACTTTTAGTATTTTAAGAATGTCCTTTATTTAATAGTTTAAATTTTGTTGCGTTTGTTAGAAACAAATATGTACTTTCAAAGCTACAGAAATAAAAATACATGTGTAACAAAATTTTCAAATTGAATTTTTTGTAATAATCAAATTTAATTTCTTGTTTTGTCTATTATTTGAATATATTATCTAGAACATTATTACACCTTATAAGAATTTGTATGCATTTAGTTTCTACAAGAAATTTATGTTAATGTAAAAAAAATGAAATACGTTTTATAATACAATCAAAATTACGATATTTGGTTTTTAAAACAAAATTGCTTCGAAGAATTTGAATACGAATTATGACGAAAATCATTTCCTTGAATACTATTCTGTGTTTGTGTTTAACCCTCTGAGCGGGCAACTATTTTGAACTTTTAGCTATCAGGTTAGAAAGCTTAGCTTTTAAAGTAAAGGAATCGATATTTTTTATATTTAATTATATCTCTTAAATCTTAAGAATACTTTATCCAAAATTTTTAAAGAAAAAATTCATATAAATAAGAGCTATCTGCTTTTGAACTGAATATGAAAAACGTAAAAAGACGTTTCACCGCTCGGAGGGTTAAAATATTTTATCCAGAATTTTTTCGCGAGTATATTTATTTCTCTGATATATTGAAATGAAAAATGTATCTTCATGCCATAGTTTCCCTATACATATAACATATTTAAAGACAATACCAATTAAGGAAAGTTTTAAAACTCATATAGCGAGATTAGATTTTTAATGTAAAACAGATCACAAATATTTAGTTTTGAGAGATTTTAGAAGTAAATAACACCAATATTTATTTAAAACTAAGAAATTTTAACTTACTGTTATTAGGAGGAACTACATCAGGACACGCGACTGTTGTTTCAACAATATCTTCTGAAGATTTCTTAATGTTCATATCAATCCTACAAAATGCAAAAAGGAAAATAGAGAAATTTAGAATTATCAATGTTTAATGCTACAAATTTTAACTTTAGAACAATATTTTTAAGATTATTAGCTTTTATCAACTACAAGTACAGCAGTTTAAACCGTTCGCATAAATATCAAATCACTCAAGAAATTTTAAATGACTATCACAACCAAAACACGGTGTTTCTTAAATTCGTATTAATTATATTTAAATATCACGATTACTAACAATGTATGAACATTTTCTTTGTTTTTGCATGTACAGTAGAGTCTCGATAATTCGAGTCTCGATTGTTCGAGTATTCTATAAATCCGAGTTAGTGAAAAAATTAGTTTAGCTTCCAAATAATGACCAACACATACACAACACTTGAAACGGCATCTGGTTTTTGTTGTTGTTCGACGGGTCAAATGTCCACTGCGCACTCCGAAGCCACGTGCAGAAATGCCCCCTTCCAAAGAAAACGGGAATCGATATATAGGAGCAATGTGTTTAAACAAAAAACAATTGACAATTATTTTAATATATAATTAACCTGTTGCTATCAGCAGTAATGTAATAATATGCAAGTACATTTTTCATTTAAATATACTACACTCAAATTTAAAAATTGCTTTTATATCCATTTATTTATTCATTAAATTTTATGATTTCGATAATTCGAGTTTTCGATAGTTCGAGATCGGCCCGGTCCCTTCCACCTCGAATTATCGAGACTCTACTGTAGTGCCCTTTCAATGCCTGTAGTTTCTCGTCGAAACCACATTTTTATTAGCTTTATTCTTATCCAGACGGTAGTCTTTTGACAATTTATTACAAAGAATGAGTTTTAGTATCTGACAGAGACAATAGATGGCAGCACCAATTCTATTTTTCCTAATGGATTTTTACAGTCATTAATATTGTTTTCAGAAAATAAAAAAATTGCTTGTGCCCCTGAAAGGGTAAAATATACATGCATGTGCTGCTCGACAATAACTGAGGAATACAACGAATACGGTTTAAATTAACTAATCTTATATTGCGATTTTTTATCCTTGGTTATGTAATTATTCGCTTTATGGGAAAACATAAAGTGCCAAAATCCATAAAGCCAAATTAGGCATCATGTTCCCGCAGACGAATATTTAAGAGCAGACTTCCTTATTTAATTGTGGTGTAACTAAAAACCAAACTGCAAGCGCACAGCCGCAGTAGATACAAATTTCTGCAGAATTCTCAAACAGATTCAAATGCTTATTCCTCGAATGGAGATTGAAGAATTGCTCATTTTATGATTACAGAATATCAAATTATATTTAAAAGGTAAGTTGGAAACATAAAAAACATGTTCTGGACCATTATACATCATTAGCGTAGAACCATTTGCTAATGGTATATAATAGCATCTTTATGCATCATTAATAAAGTTTGCAGAATTTCTTCAGAAAGTTTATGATGTGTAGCTCCTTCGTTTAGTATTTTTCTACCATTTTGTAACATATTGACTACATATTTTGATGTAAATTGCAAACTGCTTGCAGTATCTCACGTACATGCTTCATTTCGAAGAATAAAGTTCGTCATATTTCATTATAAAATGCCCAGTATTACCAAGTGTTTGTTAAATTGGTTATAATATCATGGTCACACACACAAGAATACAACTCTTAGCAGAATTTACTTGGATGCTCATATATTTCGGCGTAGTCCATTGGATGCATTATTTACAAAAGTGTGAAATATGCATTTCTGTAATATAATACCATTGGTCATAAATTATTTGATTTATAAAGCAATAAGCATTTTTTTATTGAATTTTATGGAATATTCCATGTTTTCGATATAATATCGTGTATCATTCAAATAATAATGTATAACCAACTTGCCTCCAAATTTCTTCATTTGTGAAATGGATTTATTTATTAAAATATTTTGAAATAATTCCACTCATTCAAGTTCCAATATCGAATATTTGAAATAAGTCGTTGGTCTCACAAAATTTGAAAAACTAACACGTAGATCAATTTCAAGAATTATAATTTGTCACGTTTATGGCGCCTTTAGCATACAAATATATCTCGATAATTAACGGAGCTCTTAGAGATTATGATTAATATATACATTACCGTTAAAGCGTATAATTCAGTTATTTCATAGAATAGCTAGATATTTCATGAAATATCTAGTTATTCTATGAAATAAGGAATTGAAATAACTAAGTAATTCATGAAATACTAAGTCATTCTATGAAATAACGGATTTAACTCTTTAATTGCAACATATATATATATATATATATATATATTTGAATTATTTAATCAGACTTCATGCACCAGATAAACTATTCATTCAGCAAAATTATTTTATATCGAGTGATCATTTCATTTCCTTTTCTTAATAATTATGATAACTGGAATTTGTTATTTGTATGATAACTTGAATATTTAAAGAGTAATAATAAAAATATGTAATTTATCCTTTATACATACTTGCTCTTGTCCTCCTCTATAGATGCTGCATTTAGAAAAAAAAACATTGTTTGGAATATTTATTTAATGAGCATTAAGTTAATAACAAATCAAATATTTATTTAAGTTCTGAAATTATCAAAAAATAATTTTTGCATATTCATAGTTAAGTTACTGAATATTTACAGAATAACCGGCTATATTAATATAAATATTTACCTTAGTAATGTAATTATACAAATAATGAAACACGTTTTAAAAGTAAATAAAATATCAAATACAGTGTTTATTCCAATATGTCGTTTTGGATAAACTAGGAATATTAATTTGGTTGCTATACTTTTATTTTCTTGTTCAAGTTTCTAATTATAGAACAATATGTCATGGATTTGCTGAATACAGCGACTTTCGGAATAATATTATTTGTGGAATAAATTACCCTATTTAATAAAGCTGCTTTTTGTAGTAACCCTTTTCAATTTTCTTTCAATAACTCTGAAATGTTTTTTGAGGTTGTTCAGGTTTTAAATATTATCAGGAGACAGTTTTTCAAAATTACTTTAAATTTTGTTAACAATTTTTTACCATTTTTACGCATTTAATATTTAAATTTATTATATCTTATTTCTTACATATCTCATAATTACATTAAGATTTATTAAGCATAAAAATCAAATAGTTAATGGGATAATAAACAATCTTAAATACAAAAACTGAATTTAATCTCGATTAATGTTCATGAATGTGTTAGTGAGAATTTTAATTTAACAAAACGTTATTAATGTGTTTTCGAATTATATTCATTCAGATCAGTAAAATTTTTTTTCTCTCTATCTCTTCGATTTTTATTCTCGATTTAGTGAGAACTTATAATTGATTCATACCCCGTTAGCACTAGATATTTTAAGATATCTTTACGATTGCGATATTCTGAATGCCGCAAGGCGTCGTAAAGATATTGTAGAACATCTTGTGCTAATAGGGAACTTACATTAGAATAAATTACAGTTTTTATTTCTAATACGTTTCCTATTATTCTTTTTTTAAGAAACTGATCATAAGTAGAATTAACCGCCACTGAAATTTTACGTGAGTTGCTCCCCAGTGCCGCCGTTTTTCGCTCAGCGGCGTAGTGAAGCGCCCCTCCCCGTCACCCTCCCCAGTAAAAAATTTCTCCCCCTAATTTTCAGAAATGGTCATGCGCCATGCAAACACCCGTTCAAGGTCAGTTGAATGCCACGAGCATTTTTATACGTAAAATTACAGCTTTAAAAGAAGGTATTTTACAACGGCGTATAAATACGCCTTTGGTAGTTAACGCATCGACTGGTTGAAGCGTATATATACGCCTATGGCAGTTAAGGAGTTAAAACGCATTTAACAATCAATGCATACGGTATACAGGTTTACAAAAAAAATGTTGCATATGTTCAAATCATGTGATAGAACCAAGATTGTTTTTAAAACATGTATGTCATAAAAGTCGTGAATTCACATGGTATTTTACAAAGAAAATTCGAATCCGTCTTTTTATTAGATAAATATTATTAGTCTAACCATTTGTTTGTTCACCTCTATATAATCCCGATGACTTTCATGCTCGTTATTTCAGAAAAGAGAAATTATGAGTTTGGTAATTTTTCAAATTTTCATGTGTGTGCCTATCTGCTCATCCTCACTAGAACTTTAGCTGTCGTATAAATTAATGTTATTTGACATTTTCAAAGCATGCTAATCAAATATCTATGTAATCAAATGTTATCTCAAATGGGGCTTAACCGCTGTCCAAATATAGCATTTTCAGCATAAAAATCTTCAATAAAATATTAAAAATATGAAATAAAGTCTGATACCCCATAATTTTAAAACTAACCGATAGAATAAATGACATTATGCTTGTGCATTCACAAATAGTAACCATATTTGGAGAAGAGAATTTACGATGTTGGTTGTTTTAATAAAATAACCTCAACTATTGTTCTCTCCAACAGAATTCAACACAAAAAATTAAAAATACATATTCTCAAGTTTTTATTTTTATTGTTACTTCATTCAAGAATTATTTATTGAAGTCTTTATTATTTATTATTATTTCAGATATTTTTAACTAACTTATGAACTTAAACTTTTTCTAAAAGCTTAAAACATAGGGGAGAGTGGGGTAAAACGGGAAACTTCGATTTTTTCTCCAAAGAAAACATTAGTGAAAAAAAGCATTGAAACTGTGACTTTCCCTGAAAGTTGTATTAAACTCTGATAAATAAAGAACATTTTAGTAAAATTTGACAAGCTTCATGCAGAATAGATTAGCTCCAACAGACCTTCAAACTTTAGGTATCCCGTTTTACCCCACTTTCCAAAATACATTAAAGGATTAAAATATTAGGAACACCTGAAAATCGTTTTGAACCTTCTTGACTTATATGACAGTAGATATCTTCAAGGGATAGACTCCACAGGTTGCTGAAACCATTGAAGAGTAATAGCCCATGTTAATTAATGTTTTTGCTCATGCGTTCATGCTCAACGCATGTTCATGCGACACTTAATTCCCTAAGATTGGATAGTGGTGTTTTGGAACAGTGATCAGATCTTTCCACTTCATCTCCCAAATTCATCAAATGCCAACCCTAATATCAGCATGATGAAGAAGTAATCTGGAATGTCAGACAAGACAACATTTTTCCACTCATCAAATGCCCAATATAGGTGTTTCTTAAACCTTAAAATTTGTCCTTTTTGGTTTTGAAAAGAAATAAAAAAATATTTTTTCGTCGTCGTTTATGGAAGTCACCTCATTTTAATATCCGTCTTAAAGAAATCATGGATATGTTTTGTGATGTGATTAGTTTTATTGCGCTGTTGTTTGTAGCGTTGTAGCTCTCCCACAATGCGTTCCAAGCATCTGAATCCTCTTTCAACCACAAGTAATTTCCACACACTATTCCATTTTTTGCTCAAAATCTTTTTGGCTAAGCCATTATTTGAAGGCTCGAGCCACTGTTGTACGAGAAAAGAGGACACTTTTGGCACCCATAATCATGCCGTATTTCAAATGATTCAAATGTTTTGTTTCTACATAGAAAAGCAAATTTCATTGTTTGCCGGTGCTTCTGACTAAGGGAAAGATTTTAAACAATGAATTTATGGTTTATAATGCCAGCATATGTTCAGCAGCGACGACTGGAAGTTTGAGTAGAGGGTGGTCCCAATATTTCGCTCGAAAAGTAGTCCAATAAGTCTCCTGTTTTAGTTAACTTACAAAGAAAATAAAACATGGAAAAAAATAGGGCTTAAATTTCAATATATGTGTAAATGAATGAAAAACAAATATTCAATTTGTGTGCGTAAAGTGATTAGAAAAATTGCCAAACACTCTAAAATGCCTCACCGAATGAAACGAATCCTTAAAAAAATAATTTCATAACCATGTGCGTTTTGCTAGTATATGGAAGAAATGATTCATATTTAAGGATTTCAAAGATATTTTACCACAAAAATATTTTCTTTTAAAATAATAAAGAACTCCATTTTTCGGTTTAGAATCTCCTTAACGTTTCGGACATTTGTTTTAATATTCACATTACTCTCCAGATGTTGTGAGTGAAAATTTAATCGTGATAAATTTTGCTTTTAACGCATCTAACATGCAACCCGCTTCCTACATGCGTCAGTGCATTAAAATCATTATCACTTCACAGCGAGAGAAGTAGCTCTTTTCATTACCATTTGAATCCTGATCAAAACACGTCAACATTTATTAAGAGCTATTTGCTGGTTGAAGTTTGTTAGGCAATAAATGCTGAGAAAAGAGTTGTAAAATGCTTTCCCTCGCTTTGAGTTTCGTGAAAACTAATTACTTCTGCTTCACGACATTCAGGAAACGAAAGGAGCTCATTCAGACTTCAAATGAATGCTCTCTTCTTTTGTTAAGCAGTAGAATTCGGGCCGAGTAATTGTTATTATTCATGATGACTCACTTCTGAGTACAATTTAGTATTAAGGAGAGCATTTCCAATTGTTCATTTCTGAAGACCAAATTATCATCCGCGATTCGAAAATTGAGTAGTACAGGGATTTTAATGTGCTTATCATTTCATTATTTACATAAGATTTTATGTTTGTTTTAGAATTTTAAATAAAATGCATAATTAATTATTGCGTGAAAGCAAATCTAATTTTTCTGTGATATGTTTCCATTTATAAGGAATAATTCATTTGTATTCTATTGTATATCTTTTTTAAGAATAACAAATATTTAAATAAATATAATTTTAATTGCACAAACAGTTTGAAATTATTCAAAAATATTTACACCTTCGAAATATTTCGAAAAAAGTGATGAATTGTTATTCATTTCAAGATTTTGTAAGAACAGAACTGTTCTCAATTTGAAAAAAAAAATGTTTATACATATTAAACTAAATGTATTCTTTTAAGCAAAACTATCATACATAAGCTAAGTCATACAAGTGTTTAAATAATCAGTAGTAAAATTGGTAATAATTCATGAATACAACTTTTGTATGACTTAAAATTATAGATAAGGTTTGCTATAATTTCGTTAAAAGTATTAAACAGATTAAAAAAATTAAACGCATTATTATTTATTAACATAAATAATAACAAGAATTATTGAAGGAAAATTGAGTTACATGAATTTTTCTGTTAATCGACACTTCTTATAAATTACCAAAGCTTCAACTGACATTTCAGATGTGTTAGACTACAACAACATCATGCTGCTAATAAAATGAATCAAAATATTGGCAAGCATGCTAAAAGAAATTCATGCACATTAATTTGGTGCTATCATCAGATCAGATCCGAATGATGGATGCAAAATCGTTAAATTGATAAGCTACAATCGTTTACAATTCATTACATTTAGAAAGTTATTAATTTATCATTTTTATGTCAACTTCAATCTAATTTGTTATGATATCGATTTGTGGCTTCCAAAAGTTAGTAATAGTTTAATGAAAGTTTATAGAGCAAAATTTTCTATGAAAGACTTGAGAAAATGAAAGCTTAATTTTACTTTTTTTGTAGAATCTGAAATAATCACAAGAGCCGGAGGTTATTCGGAGAGTATCGTCGAATTTGTAATTGTTATACATTGGATGGCAATAGCTTCGCAAGTGTAAACTTTGGGATCAATATACACTCTGCTACGTTGCCATCTCTGGGTATTGAGATAGAAAGAAATGTGTATTAATTTGTTTTAGTTTAGTTACATTAACACCCAGTGTTCTATTTATAAGACAAATAATTTCGCTTCCCTGGCTAAACCTCATGTATTCCATCGTTTCTACTGCTTTGCAGGTAAATATATGTTACCCAGCTCTTAAACAGTCTTCAACAGTCATATACCACCAGTCAGCCAGGTTTTGATGTCAAAATACCGTCATATTAATTTTTTTTTTATTTTTCCTTTGAGGTAATGGAAAAAATTTGAAAGTAATCTTAACATTTTGATATTTCCCTTTATTTAAAAAAGTATTTAATATTTATGTATAAAGGTCTTTAAAAGCAATTTTCTACCGATTTGTTTATATTTTTTTCCTAAAAACAGAAAATAAGCTTAAAAAATCCGATTGTTTTCCGAATTTAATTTTACTTCACAGTTAACTTAATCTTGATGTTTTGAAAAAAATTCGATAGAAATTTATTGAAATATATGCCTCGAATTAATTTGGCCGTTAATGGATTAACATTCCGGGGTCTTATTTGTTGGTGATTACATCGTAATTTTGAACTGCATTTAGGAGACAAGGACAACACTTGAGCTGAAACCGCCTACAAACTTCCGCATCACACCAACGAGAGGGCTTTTAATAAACGACGTAAGATTTAATGCCACCAGGCCCCATACTTGGTGGAACTATAGTACAATCGGGATTTGAACCTGGAAATCTCCGACCCCAAAGTCGAGATCTTACTATAAGCCAACGCGAACTTAATTTAATAGAGGAGCAATTAATTCGTTATGATCACATTAATCACTTTAAAATAATTCAATTCATGTCGTTTATGGCAAATATTCGCTTGAAATCATTTCAAGTTTAATTCTTAAAGCTGATTTAACCCTCTCATACCGAGCGAGGCGGTCTCGGGCGGTCTAAAAATCTCATCTGAACAGCGACGAGGGCCGGCCTGAGGAGGTTAGTTTCTTCTGAGGAGAGGTCGTGAGGTTCTGAGAACGCATAGGATATAAGTGCGATAGGGAGTCCAACCATCTTTGCCAATTATAGCCCATTTCATTGGGCTTTAAGGGAATGTTACAGCAGGGGTTCGAGGAAAATGGACCTCCAAGTTGGGAGAGTCCAATTCATGTCGTTTTCTCCCAAAAAGTCCCGGTTTTAAAGGAGTTAGAGGAAAAAAGATCGTTCTTTAACTCTTTAATCCCGAGGAGATTAAAGAGTTAATTCTTACGAATGAAATATTTAAAGATCATAATACGATAATACTTTTAAAAAATCATATCATTTAGGTAATATCAGGATGGCTGTCAAAAAACCAGTATCTTCATGGTTAAAAATCCAATTTCTTTCTTGATATGTATTTCGAAAACTCCTGCATATTATCTGTAAGCATATTTTACGAATTTTCCATTCTTAAAATTTATAAATTAATAGTTTATACAGCATTCCAGGTCATTTTAATCCTTAAAAATGCTTTACATCTTATGAATTAAATGTTTTAGAGATCATAATGCAATAATAAATATTGAAAATATCAAATGATATCATGATGGCTGTCATAAAAACAAATAACTTCTAAAATGATAAAATTCCAATTATTTTTATGCGGATTTCAAAATCTTATGTATATTATCTGTATGCATATTCTAATAACTTTCGATCGGTAGAATTTATAAATTAATAGTTCATACAGATTAAGAGCATTCCAGCTCAGTTTGATAATTACAAATCAATATGTAGCATAATGTCCTTTTCATAATTCTTCCTTTTCTTAAACAATTGTTAAGCGAAAACAATTATTTTATGATTGGAAATGTATTTCAAATATATCAGTTTAGAATACCCATTTACTAAAATAAAGCTGTATTCAATAATAATTAAATTCTCACTGAAACACAGATAGGTAAATATGAAGCTATGCATATAAAGAATGAAAATAATTTAAAAAGGGAACAATGAAAGAAAAATATGTATTATTGTGATATTCCATTTGCAATATACAAATTTACCAGAAATGCTGTTTAATTTATTCTGAAAAAAGGAAATTCTTCTGCACGAATCTGAAGATTGCACTTCGACAACTATTTTTTAATTATACCTCTGCAAATTAAAACACAAAAATTGTATTATTTATAAACTCTATAAGAACTTCTTAATCAATATCTTAGAAACATATTTCATTCTCTCTGTAACAAGCGTATAATTTATTTTTAATGCAATTTTCTGCCATGTTGTTTTCCTTTCTTCTCATTATTTTTCGATACAGTCTTTTTTCTATTTCATCGGAGAAAAGCAGTTCTTGTTTGCTTAGCTATTAATTCTAAAAATAGATTTAATCAGAAACGGACAATAACCCAAAACAATCAGAACTTTTTCATCAGCGATTCATTACATCGCAACAAAGAAATATTTAATATTAACAAAAGCTCTGTAAAGAAAGACACACAAGAATGTTACATTGCATTGTATTTAAGTACAAGAATAAATATGAAAACTATTTCACTTTGCTAATTATATTTTTAATTCTAGGAAAAGGATGATATTACTTAAAACATTTTATTTTTTAAATAAAATAAAATGATTCACAATTAGAAGGGAATATAGGTAACAAAGAAGAAAAATGTAGAAAACAATTTGCCTACTTTTTGGAGACCTTCGTTTACGTATTTGGACAAAAGCCAAACCAACAACACCAATCATTAAGAGTGTACCCAATACAGCTAAAAGAATTCCAACGAGTGGACTGAGTTTTGACATAAAAGCGGCTTCTGCAAAAGAAAAACCGAATCAATCATTTTCTTTAAAAAGACGTAATAAAACTTTTCTTAAAAGGATACGTAATCTACTTGTCATCCATTTAACATCAAGTCTACCCGCGTCTAGACAAATAAATAATGATCCGAGTGCTTAAAACTATGATTAATGAAAAAGATGAAGTTGAAGGATCTTCTTTTTCTAAAAAAAAGTAGAGTATTTAACAATATATGAAGGAGATATGGGATAAAAAGAAGCTTTTAACCTCTAAAATACGCTGTTATTTAATTTTCTAGGTTGAGGATCTCTTGCGTTGTTTTTTTCTTAGAGCATGAAATATAATTTAGACGCATCTGGTTAATCAAAATGGAATTTGAATGTTTTCGCGGACGACCAGTTATATTACACTGTTATCAGTCTGAATACACATTTTAAGTATACACATTATTTAGAAAAACATTCATATACACATTATTTAGAAACACATTCATATACACATT